>ML782217.1:497661-507903 GCA_009831015.1 Picea engelmannii | reverse complement strand
TTTAGACTGTAGTGTATATAAGCATTCACACCATGATAAAATGAAACTATACTAAACCAAAAGCAAATCTATAAATGCTGAGCAAACCATACGATATTGAAGAAAAACTAAACTATAACAACACACACACTAAACTAATTCTATTGCTAATGAAATAGCGGCGTGCACCAGCTTGGCGGGCCCAACCAAACGGCGCAGGCGCTGTGGGAAACGACCAGGGCCGACTAGATCACACGATGCAAATAAGATGTAACTCGATGCTCCATTAACTCATTAAAAGCACAGTATTCAAATCATGTTACTGTCAACATATACGCAGCAGCAATATATTAAAACATAGGTTCAGCATAATCTGATAACAGTAGCAAACTAACAACGGTAATGGTAATCGTAGTCTTCGTGTGTAACCCGTTCTCAGCAATGAACACGGATGTGTGTTTGAGAAGTGCAGGAAATTTGGGATTTCATTAAATCCTAAGAAAAGCCTTTTTGGGTTAGAGGAAGGTAAATTGTTGGGACACATAATCTCAAAAAATAGAATTAAAATAGACCTCAGCAGAATAGAAGCTATCCAGAAGGTGGAACACCCTAGGAACATCAAAGAATTACAATCTTTCATTGGCAAAATAAATTTCCTTAGAAGATTCATACCAAACTTGGCCGAGCTTCTCAAGAATATTACCAATATGTTGAAAAAGGACACAAAAATCAAATGGAACGCCGAGTCCAAACAGTCATTTGAGCAAGTGAAACATGCTCTCACCCAAACTCCAGTTCTGATTAGCCCAGACTATACCAAATACTTTTTCCTTTTCTCTTTCGCATCTGACCACACTATAGTAGTAGTATTGTTGCAGAAAAATAGGGAAGGGTACGAACAACCCATAGCCTTTTTCAGTAAAGCTTTAGGAGACGCAACATTAAATTATAATATTATGGAGAAACAAGCTTTTGCCCAGGTAAAGGCTATACAATATTTTAGGGTCTATATTCTCCATTCTCACACAATTTCATACATCCCAAACACAGTGGTTAAAGATATTCCAACCCAGGATAATCTAGATGGCAGAAGAGGAAAATTGATTGCGGTCATTCTCGAATACGACATTGAGATAAAACCTACTAAACTGATCAAATGACAGGGTTTGGCCAAACTGATGGTTGAGTCTAATTTGCATGCTTTAGATATTAAATTTTTGGCTACAGTAGACAGACCGGAAGAGCAGGCGACTCCAAACATAAAAGAGGCATTCTTAAATTCCCCTTGGTACGCAAACCTCATTTTCGTACTCCACAATTTACAGGCTCCTCCAGGTTTGACTATGACCAAAGCTAGATTTATTAAATTGAAAGCATTGAAATTTTGTATTCTGGAAGGCAATCTCTATTGGAAATATCTTGGTGGTATCTTGCTTAATTGCTTGTTAAAAGATGAAGCTGAAAAAGTTCTTCAAGATTTCCATGCAGGAGACTGTGGTGGGCACCTGAGCTGGAAGACCACAGTTAACAAGATTATGAGAGTTGGATTTTAATGGCCTAATTTGTTGGATGATGTTCACCAGAAGGTTACTTCTTTCCACTAGTGTCATATTTTTGAAGGGAAAAGGAAGCTTCTGCCACTACCAATGAAACCCATCTCTGTTGAATCTCCTTTCCAATAGTGGGGGCTAGACTTGATTGGTGAAATACATCCTCCCTCTTTGGGCCAACATAAATGGATCCTCATGGCCACAAACTACTTCACCAAGTGGATCGAGGATGTACCATGCAGGCAAGATACTGACTCTGTCATCATCAAGTTTTTAGAAACTAACATTTTTTCTCATTTTGGATGCCCCAGAAAAATTATAATTTATAATGCAACGACTTTCAGATCCAAAAGGCTCATAGATTTTTGTAATCAATATCATATTACTTTGGGACACTTGACAACTTATTATCCACATGGAAATGGGCTAGCTGAGTCTTCTAACAAAATTCTAGTGAACATCCTCAAAAAGACACTGCAGGAAAACAAGAAATCGTGGCATAATAAGTTGGTTTTCGTGCTCTGGGCTGACAGGATTAGCACCAAAATATGGATTGGTATGTCTCCATACCAATTGGTGTATGGAATTGAGTCATTTTTTCCCCTTTCATTAGGATTTCTGGTCATGAAACTATTACAGGAAACACAAGAAGAACCAGGAAAATATTAAAAAGATTTATGACAAGAGAACCAAAGAGGATAACCTTGAATTGGGTGATCTAGTTTTGAGGTGGGAATCCAGAAATGAAGATAAAGGTAAACATGGAAAGTTCGATAGCTTGTGGAAGGGTCCTTACACCATTCAGGTCTTCAGAGGAAACAATGCTTTTCTACTTGCTAATCATGACAGATCAGACCTGCCAGGGGGACCCATAAATGGCAGGATGTTGAAGCATTACTTGCCACCTCAGTAGAGAGATCACCATTCCATTCCATTGTATATATCATTTGTTTTACAAGTCTTTTAGGTGTAGGTGTTTTTGTTCATATGTTTGAAGCTCACAGAAAAGGCCTTAAGACACTGAAGATGTCATCAACTTTTCCGGAATAAAGCAAGTCAGATAGAAAAAAAAACTCTAGAGGAAGTTTTTCAAGACTACAAGAAACATGATTCTTGGCATCTCATAAGGAGGATACCATCCCCAGGTGGAGCCATTTTTATAACCCTATAATTTATAGGATCAACTGTTGATTGTATTTTTGTTCCCTTTAGTGTTTTTGATTTGCAGAGATTACAACATCCTGAAAAAGAAAGAAAAAAGAAAAAGAAAGAAAAAAGAAAAGAAAGAAAAAGAAAGAAAATGAGAAAAAAATAAAAGAGGGCATAAAAGAAATTAAATAAAGCCCCATGCAATAACAATGGCTTGATCCATATAGTCTAAGCATGGCCAAGTCCTTTTAAATTGATGTTGATAGCCTTAGTGAATAAGCTTGACTAAACTGTCTAATCTTAGTTAAGATGATAGGTTAGTTAGTGAATAAATTTGACCAAACAACCTAATCTTGGTCAAATAGCCCCTAGGTAGAGTATTTTCTTAGTCCAACATTCTAAGCTGGGCTAAAGGTGTAAATGATTTAGGTTACGACATAGGTTAAACAACTTTTTTTCAATAAATATGTATGATGATTGATGAAAACTGCAAGATTTTGGGTGATGAAGTATTTTTCTAACCCCATGGTGATAAAGAGCATAAGAAGCAGTGTGAAAAACCCATAAAAATTCATTAAGCCTAAGTCTCACACCATATGCTGAATCGTGCCCTAGAAAATTAAAGATCGGGCCTAGATCCACGATTGAGTGGTGAGAGCCCAGATCTACGGCTCTGAAAAGATTTCGGACCCCCCCGATCGTTCGACCTTTAATGGTGGGGGGGGGTCTGAAAAGATGTTTAATATGTGCACTCAAATCTATGGCCATCCCACCAGAGTGTAATTGGACAGTCCATAGAAGATTCTAGACCCCCCCGGCCATTCTTCTTTTAACGGAGGGGGGGGGTTCCGACATGATGTTAAACAATGCGCCTAGATCAACGATTGATCCATCTTCGCCCAGATCAATGGTCATCAAGGAATCCCGGACCCCCGGACCATTCATCCTTTAACTGAAGGGGGGGTTTCATAATGAAACAAATCCATGCGGGACCCATCACAATGCGACGTCACCTCATTGCATCCAAACTCCCCCTCTCCAAACATTTATCGCCTATCAGTGTTACAATTCACCTCCACCATCTGCAATTTCCACGTCATGACCCCGTCAGCTTGTCCCATCCATCTAACTGTTACAGGTCATATCTTTCCTGTTCGCCTTCCAATCACCAGTGCACACGTCAACCAAAGGTACACTTCAGACATCCTTCATCCTGCACTCTCATGCTCTAAACAACCCATTAGCCATTTATGACTCGCCACATACCCGTTGTCTATATGACATGTCCTTGTTCACCCAAACAAATACCCATCCGATCAAATTCACCCCCTCTTCGGTCATCTCCCATTCCATTCACATTCCCTACGTATCAAGAGATTCATTTTCCTCTGGCTCTGCAATGCATCATCCAGCCACAGCCATTACCATTAATATCTTGTTTGAAATTGTAGGTACTCTTCACAACAATGGTACAAAAATATAAGAAAGAATAAGCCGGGTAAAATCCTTTCTTCCCACCTCCTATCGACCTCGACAAGATCCCATTGGCTGAAAAAGATCATCTGATATTAGACACAATGTGCAAAGTTGACACTGTAGATTTGCAGTCGTGGCTCAAAGACACTTTATTAGATCAGAGCGACAAAATCAAGCTATGGAAGTCCAATTTTCCTTTATATCTTTCTCCCTAGGTCCATCATTTCCCTGAATTTTCCCTCAAGTGCCAGGTTCATTACCTTCCCGACCAGAGAGCCATAGTCTCATCATCAGGATAAACTTTGTTCTTCATCACACCATAGTCTATTGATCAGATGATTCATATACCTAGAAATGAATCTGTCTCCCCTTTAAATATCGAAATCATAACAGAGTTATACCAAAAATTGTCTTTTCCTCAAAGAGCCCAGATATTTGAATTTTCCCCCCCACAAGATGCTCAGTTCCCCAAATCAAATCCCCCCTATCCTTCCTCCTTGTTCTCAGAAAAGGGAAACCAATTCATTTCATCACTCTGTTGTCTACTTGGTTATTTTTCAGACGCATGGGTGGATGAGCCTATATTGGGCTTTCTGTCCATTTTCTCTACTGAGGAAAAATCCACCACTCAGTTTGACTACAACACTTTCCTGGTGGAGAACATTCACAAGAAGTTTTCACAGAGGGAATTTTCAGGTACTCATCCATCCTGGCTTACATGTTCGTCTTTTTTCAGGCAGATAGGTTCTCTTTCTCAATGCAGAAGATGGACAAAGAAGGAAAACCTCAAGCAGTCACATTATGGACGCCGTTGCTCAGGAGAAACTCCACTGAGCTCACTTTTAAACAATTGTTTTATCATCCAGTTGTAAGCATGCTTAGTGGAATACCTGAGCCGAGAATAAATGAAGAAATTCAAAGAGTTCTGCACCTTTTAGATCTGGCAAAGACTAGAGATTGGTTTCTATACCAGAATCACACAGAAATCAGAGTGTATGGGTGCGAACTAGATCCATACAAGTTGCCTAAGTATGTGCCTATTTAAATATTCACACTGGAATATATTTGTCAGATGATAAACTCAGATGACATCCATTTTGTGTCTCTAAATAAAAAACAACAGATGAGGATAAAAGGACAAATAGGCCCATTTATCTGCAACAGTCGAGCTGTTGGGGAAGAGGAAGAAAAATTATTGAAGGAGATGAAATTCAACACTAGTTTTATTTGGAGATATGACCCCAGTGGGATCATTGAAGAGATGAGGTCCAAGAACAAAATTTCACCCTATGCCCACACCCTCAATCCAGAAATCGAAAAATATGTGAACCAGACAAAATGGGAAGTAAATACTCTGGTAGATATAGAGCCACGTGAATCTCTTTCAGTATCTATCTCACTGACTGCTACTCCTCAGATGCCCAAGGAAAAAAGGCTAAGAAAGGATGATTCACCTTCAATCACTGAGGTATCTTTGGAATAATTTTGGGTATACAACAAGAAACCCAAAACCACTCATGCTACTCACATGTCTGGTGAGGAAGAGCCCTACTCTGCCACAGTGATCGAGAGAAGACAGTAGGTGGTGCCAACTTCTTATTTGAAGAATCAGACATAAATAACTGTGACCACCCAAACTCCACAAGGATCTGCACCTATAAGCATCTTTGAGAAATATGATATGATTAAAAAGAAGAACCAAATGCTAACTAATAACACCTACTCCCAGTTTTGGAAGAAAACCTCCACAAAACAACACTGAGTATTGTTAGCCTTTGATACAGAGAAATGAAGAATGCATATGGAATTCTTGCAAGCACAGGTGCCTCATCCCAAATAAATCACTGACTATAAGAGGTCAACTATTGTTTTCAATACCAAATAAGTACATCCAGCTAATCAGATGGAATTGCATAGATAGGTTGGAGAAATGGTTTTCTCCACATTAGCACATGCTTCCGCTACAGCATCAAAGTTACAGGTGCCTTTAAGAAATGTTCAGACCCAAATGAAGTTGGAGAAGATATCCTCTTTTGCAAAGGATAATAGAATAAAATCCTTAGAGGAGTTGGTGCTCAAGATTGGATATGATCCCTCGAACGTTAAAGCAGCAGAGGAAATGTTCAAGAAAAAGAATGATGACATTGCATCTTTAAGAAAAAAATTGAAATTACTACCAATAGAGGATTCACAAGCTAAAGAGGTAGCTGAAGCCGAAAACAAGAAAGAGGAATTGTTGAAGCTTATCATGCAGCAGAATGCACAGCTCAGAAAAATGGAGATAGAGTTGGAAAATTTATTGAAAGAAAAGGAACAAATGACACCAATGGAAGTCATTCCATTGAGTGCAGTTCCCATTGTATAAGTAAGTACAAAAGCAGTTCCAACAATCGCTACAGTAGAAATTCCATCAACAGCCTCATTGACAGCACTGGAAAAAACTGTGGAGCTAGCAAAGTCCATGGAGGAAATGAATTTGCAACAGACAGATATTAATAGGTTGAAAAGGGAGGTTGAAAATCTCCAAGAACTCAAATCCTCTTTCCAAACAAGATATAATGTTGAGAGATAGGAAACATAGAAGATTAAGCAGGAAATACAATAGCTCCATAAACAAACAGTGGTAGGCAAGACATTAGTAGAGGCTAAGGAAAACATATGGATAGATATTGCAAAATGCATAAATGAAATTTGGCCCATGGTGCAAATCATGTTCGAGAAACATGATCTGGTGTTAAAGAGTAGGAAAGCCATTGACAGGATAAGAACAAAGTTGGGTGAGATTCCCTCAGTGGCCAACAAGATCATCAAGTTTCTGAACTCCAAAACCAAAGAAGAGATGGAAGAATTGAAAGTCAAAGACAGAATAGAGACTATCCTCAAGGTAAAAAGAGTATTGACTAAAAGGGGATTGATGTTATAGTTAGAGGAAAAGGCTCAAAACATGGACATTGGAGTTCAAAGATTTTTTAGCAAGATTGAAGCCTTACAGAAAAAGGGTCTTCTTGATCTATGTGTCCTAAATGATAAACTAATAACTCTGTTCGATTGCAAGCAAAGGATCACCACCATGGCCAAAGACAGTTCCAAGTTTTCAAGGATATAGGGAAACATCATGGGAAAAGCATTCTTGGAGACTCTACAACATGACCTCAGCACTCAGCATGAGATCAAGTATGTCTTCATCATCAAGATGAATTTTGATAAATACACCGAGATGGATGAATTTTACCGCCGGTTATTTAAAATTACCATCCCAAGCACAAAAATATCGGATGAACTGTACGATTTGATTGAGTAAAGGCAACGCCTCATCCATCTCAGCATCCATCTCAGTGTCCAACTCAGTGTCCAACATAGTTGAGGGCATCTGAATGAATCAACAATGGTCTTCCCCGAAATCAGCATGAGAGATTCAACACATCATCATCAGTTACTACATTTCTACATCTTGTTATATTAGTTAGTTAGACTCGAACTCTTTCACGTCCTGATCATTATTGACAAGGTCGTTGTAACTTTTATTATAAATATTTCTCACTTAGAAGTAGGAAGGGTTGTTGATCTTTACGCTCGAGCAAGCTCTAGTTGCTGTAATTTTTATCAAGAAGTTATTCCAGTAATATGAAGAGAAGTTTCACAGAATTCCTGCTTGTCAATTGTTGGTGAAGATTCCCTCTATCTGTGTGCAATTTTTTTCTTTCTCAATTATTATATTGTCTTTCTAAAATCTAATCTTTAAAAGAAGTTAAAGTTGCATAATTTACCAGTGCGTACTTTTTTCTTAATCTTTTACATATTTAAATGTTTTTCCTCTGATGTTATAACAAAGAAATTCTTAAATGCTTTTTTGTTTTAATTGATATCTCACCTTCTCAACAATACACCATTTTTATTTCTAAAGAATCCAGCATTAGCACTATCTCACCCTGTGAAATGAATCTTGTAAAGTTGTCTTTGAATTCTATCTTTTAAACACATACCCCATAGCCCAATGGAAGCGTAATTGATATTCAGCCACTTCATTCAAAAAAAATACAAACAACCCGATTATATTCTTTCTAACTAGCCTAAAATCTTTGAACACTCAAACAAATCTAGAACTTACAAAGAGATCCCTCTCTGAAGTTGGTAGGGCTAGCTTCCAGTTTCGAAGTGGTTGGTTAAGGTTACCTCTGATAAGTTTATTTTTACCTCATAATAACCTCTCGGAATTTATAGAGTGATAACAGGGGGAATCATGATCACCCTAGGGGGAAATGAGATGGAAAGTGATACTTATGAATGGATTCCCCTACTGGTCAAGTTACTAAGTGGAATATGGATTTTATGACACATATCGTGAGTTTTTTAAGGTTTCCAAGTCTTTGAGTACCAGTGGAAAGTGTTTGTACCTGTCTGAGACACAAGAAAATCCAATTGTATGAGCTATATGTTACGTGGATGTACAAGTTAATGTTTGTGTCCCTATTTGGAGAAGTCAACAAAAATATATATTGGCAAGAAAATCAATTAATTATTACATAAATAACCATCAAAAACATCAAGTATTTATTGGGCAATGAAGCACTAAACATGCAGACTAATTCTCAATACTTTAGCACAAGCTTTGATGGTGAATTAGGGTTGCAAAAAAGATGTTTTCGTAGATTTTTCAGAGCATACAAATGGCTATAGAAATATTTACCCCAAGGAATTAGCCAAAATTTTTCCCAACAATAGCCAACATCAAGTAGATTAACAATAACAACTTTCCAACTATTTCCAACAACAAAATAGTGAAAAATTAAGCTTGAAAAAGAGAGTTTGCAGAATCCCTAATAGTTGTAGCATAAATTTGTAAAAGAAACAAGATATCCTTGACCAAAAATGCCCTAGTGGCTCAAGAAAGTGATTAAGTAAAATAATTGATTCCACTTTGATGAATTTATGATATATTGCCTTTAAATATTTCAAATATTTAAATCATCTACATGATTTAGAAATAGATATTACAAGATATTTCCTTTAAATTCAAATATTTCAATGCAAGCAATTTATTTCTCCAATACAATAAAATATCAGTGCCTTTCCAAATGGTTTGTGGAGTATTCTTGTATTAGGTTAGGACTACTAAATGTCAATGGGTGTAATCCCTTTTACTCCCTTGAGATAGAAACCCTAACAAGATAAAGTCTAGGGGGGTGTAAACCATTTTACTCCTTCTAGCAACCTTTTCAATATCCTTTTCAACAAACAATAATGATACAAATGGGTGGAGGTTGTAAATCCTTATACTCCTCCAAGGATCTATCCAATAAAAAGCATGGAACAATAAATAAACCTAACAAAGTGCATATTTTCCTTACCAATTCCAAGAAATTCCAAGACAAAACCCTAGTTACCAAGCAAGTGGTGAGTAATTTGCATAGATCATACTTTGCACATAAAAGAAACCCTAGAAACATGACGTCACCCTTCTTTTGGGAAATGTTTTGGCATTTTTAGGTAGATGTTGAGATTGAAGATGAATCGTTGGGCCTATAAAGGCTCCTAACTCATGTGCTAGTCTTATCTCTGTCATGCAAATGGTATTCTCCCTCAAAAATGCCAAGTTTCCATCTCCACCACCAAACTATATCCCTAGGGTGATGTCAAGCCCTCAAAAGGTGACATTTTGGCCTTTTCAAGCAAGTTGTTTGGTGTGTAGAGATTGGATAAGATCATACAAGGTGTCCTATATGAATCCAAAGGAATTTCATCATCATCTAGAGTGTGGGACCTTGGAATTCAACCTGTGGGCTTAGAGCCCCATGGAAGCCCAAGATGGACTTGTTCTTCCAAAACTACCAACCAACTTAGGTCATGTAAAGAAAAATGGACACACCCTCCAAGGATCTCAAGTCAAATGCATGATGAGTAAATCAAATCAAACAAATATCCATCTAAGCATGTACATACAAACCAACTCATCAAAATAAACCAATGCTCAAATATCCTATGAAATTTTCCAAGTTTAAGTATAGGAGGGTTGACAAAACGACCTATTGGGTGAATCGTACCTTAAGTTTAGGGATGTTTCCCAAGGGGACCTATTTATAAATCGTGT
>ML782217.1:471672-497604 GCA_009831015.1 Picea engelmannii | reverse complement strand
TGGGGTTCATGACATACAAGGGGTTGTAGTGTCTCATATATTGGTTCCTTTGTATAGGTTGTGTTGCACCTTCGTTTTCAAGGAAACCTTTTTCCAAGCCCATTTATTGACTTTTATTCTTTAAAGATGTTTTCTAGGTTGAAGCCAAGGTGGGGATTCTAGCTAGGCATGAAAAAATGTCCCCACCTTGACTCTAAACAGGTCACATTATGCTTCCCCAAGTTTAAAACATGTGTGGGGCTTCTACCTAAGCATTAAAAACAGTTCCCACACATGTTGCATCTTGGTTGGAATTTTGTATTAGTCATTTTTTACAGGTCCCATTAGTTTGTTATGAGAGAAATTTCATTGTCCTCGAGAGACCTAGGTGAACATCTAGAATGTTAATGATTAGATTTTATATTTTTCCAGCTACAAGCCTCTGGGCCTTCAACCCCTTCTTCCCATGAAATGAGGGACAACCTCTTATTGGGTTAGTATACCCGAAAATCCCAAAAGGTAAGGAGATGAGGGGATGAAGTGTGTAAAGTGACAAGTATGGTCGAGAATGGAACTAGGACTCATCAATAGGACCTCCCAGTAGTAAACCTATCCCTATGGGTGACCCACTCGCTAGGGCGTAATGCCAACCACCAAATTAAAACAAGGAAAATGGCATAATGTCCAAGAAAACGTTACATAATCAAAATTAGTAATAGATGCAACAAAGTCAAATGGTTCAAGTATTGAAATGACACTCACCATAATACCTAGATTGTACCTCATGGAGAAAGACCCAATGTCTTCCAGAAGCCAGCTGATGTGGTGGATACCATCGTGATGAACCTGGATTTGTGGTGGCAAGGTGGGTCTCTGTCTATGAAAGTGGACATTGTTGGTCAGGATGTCTCTCAGTACTCCATGTTTGCAACCTAAGGGCCTCAAGATATCATCTCCTTAGTTATCGCTAGTAGTTTGGGATAAAATCTAGCTCCTACTTTGGGACATGTACTCACCGTAGAGTGCATGAGAACCACAACATATCCTGGTGGACCTATGCCTACACTAAAACATAACACTGTAAAATCTAGGGTGGTTCTATCACCCTTCATACATATACATTAAAACCAAAAATAAAAACTAATCTAGAAAAGAAAATTTTAACATTTTTTCAAAAACATTTAAGCTAAGCATGAAATCAATATGCAAGTAGAGAAAAATGAAATATTAAATGCATCTAAACTATCTTGAGAAATCAATATGCAAATGCAAGGAAAGAAATATGACCTACCTACTTACTTTGGGCCTTGGGGCCCTGAAGATGAGGTGATAGGTGATGTTAAGTGAAGTCATAGAACCAGTGCAACCATATTTTCATAATTTCATCAAGGTATCTCTCCCTATGCTTAATCATGCAATAAAACAAGGAAAAGTTGAGCACATAATAACCATGAACAAAAATATAACCAATCAATCATGAAATGAATGGATATGGGTGGGAGGGAGGAAATCATGCTAGGAAGAGAAACCATCATCCTAATCATGTTGCCTGAAATTTTAACCACAAACATGATCAATCCATATCTGAAGAGGGATATCATATGTAGATGATGGCTCATATTCATCCCCATTAACATGATCGTTGCTTCCTGAAGACTGAGAGTACATGAGATAACCAAAGAATAAATCATGATTTCCCTGAGAAGAAGAAATTAGGTAAGGGACATGATCAGGTCTATAAAAATGTTACCTCTTCTCCTGCAAAACCTCATAAAAATCCCCAAAATGAGAAAACTTTGACTTTGTAGAGTGAGCCTTTGATTCCTCTAGGATGGACATATCTTGGTGTTCATATAAAGCTGAGGATGAAGGTTTCTAAAAGTATTCAAAGAACAATTCTGCACCCCCAAAAGGATATGCATCACAACTCCCAAACGATGACTGAAAATCACCCTGAAAACCCTGCGATAGGTCATCCTCGAATGGAAAAAATAAATGTGCAATCATATCAACATAGAGATGCCAAACATATTAATCATATGCAAGTGATAACCATTTTCTTGGAAATCCCAACTCAATACTTTTTGCATGATATCCACCCTCAATTTCGTAAATGGGGTCTCCATAAAAAATAAGACAAGAAACATCCCATCAATGTCTCCCAGTTTGTATGAACTTGTCTATATTCTCATGAACCAAATTCAAGGGTTCTTTCATAAAACTATCAATATGAATGAAAATAACCATCTCTTTGTCTTCATGTGCATAGGTTAGGGTGGCTTCAACTGGATCTTCAAATTATTCATCATTGATACTATTTTCTTCTTCAACTTCATTCACAGGAGGAAAGAAAATATGGACAAACTCACCTAAATCAAGTGGGAAAAAAGATAATGATGTCTCAACATGTTTTTATTTGTCATAATTCTTCTTTCTAGTCACTACTAGGACACACCAGATGCCAAGTTGGCAGGCCATGTTATTATGACTTCACGTCCACTTTTCTCACTCTAGGTTGGGACCAACTGCAATATATGGCTAAGACTCACTAGCCTTCTTGAAAATCGAAGGCCCTCAATATTTCTTATTCCTTTATCATTGTCAGTGATTTAGCCTTCACTCAAATTTACCAATCATTCACTTTTGATGATGATACATCAGGTGTGAATGGTTCAGATCCCATTGGGGTTCATCCTGATAGATCAATGGTTCTTGGCTTTCTCAGGGATTTCACCATTGTCGTCGGAACACCTTGTTCCAACTCTTGTACTGTTTAAAGACTCATTCTTCCGACAACAATTCCTTCCCAAATGAAGTGATGAGACCGATACCCCCACTAAATCAATGGTCACAAATCCACCAAGACCACTCTCTGATGGATCTAATGATTGTCGATGCCCTTGGGTATTTTTCATTGTTGACATCTCATGTAAGTGCACTTGGGTACTCCAACGATTACGCCCTATAATGAAGGGCCAGAATGTACCCATTATGTTGATCCAATGGTTTTATATCCTCCTGACTCAAAAATAGAGTCTTCTCGGACTTAGACAGTAGTCCAATCTTGGACTTATCCAATCTTTGAAGGATCTTCAAATGTTTTCCTTCGATTAATAGTCTGATTTAGGACATCACTGCCCCGAGATTCTTCTAGGTTCTAATACATCTCACAACAAGCACTAATCCTTCTACTTGTCTCTCAAAAAAGTATTCGATTCCCCACCACCATTCATGTAAAGGAGAGGGAAAAAAAACACAAGGTCTATCGAGCTTTCATGACCATCAACACACTCCTATAACAATTAATTTGTTTCCTTTCACACGCAACCCACTGTACCAGATATCCTATTGCACACATAGAAGGAAAAAACATGTGTTTATTCTCTTTGTCTTGGAAGAATAAAAATTTATTACATTTCATTGTGTAAAGAATACACATTCATAGCACAATCACATACAACCAGCTATACATTTATATTCTACTAATCAGGGTGAGAAATACTTATATGTTTTACCAGATGTTCCTAGCTAGATGACTATGGGTATACACCTTTCCACCCAACCATAGGCTATGTGCTCTCATTAATTTCAGTAGCAGTCCACCCCCGTTCCAGGCCATGATACCACCAGGGAATTCGCTTAGGTTCCTAGAGGGATTGGTATGTGAAGATCACTCTCTTTCACACTACTCTTGGTAAATATTTTCCTCATACCCACCTATCTCAGGCCTCTTTGAGGTTTATTAGATTCCCTTCCCAACATCAAGCTCTCATCCTTATCAACTTAGGTTTGGATATTGGACTTCTCAGGCCAATCTGTACAGTCATGCCTCCAATATTTTTAATGTTGCTTCCTTTGTCACATTATTTCTCCACATGTCTTTCTCTTAGACCAAAATTTCTAGATTCGTCTTCTTCAAAAGCTATGAATCCCCCAACTCTCTCTCTCTCTATTCTCTTGCATGTGATTTCTTCTTATACCCCCATTCATGCATCCCCTTCATGTAATTTCTTGGGAAGTTTCTCGATATGCCCCCTCGTTTTCTTCTGTCAAAAGGAACATGTGTGTTCAATTTGGGGTTGCAGACTTGGTACTATGTTATACCTATGGATGACATCTTTTATTGTCCTAAACTGATCTCCCATACTAGTATTCATTGGGGTGGTTGGTTGTCCAACTACCAACCCCCTTTCCATTAACATACTTGTCTTGAAATCAGGGTAAAGGGAAATTACTTATTATTTCTAAATCAAATATCTAAGCAAGGGGATTCGGGTCATCTTAGCATAATGAAACCCCTCAATAGGATCCTTCACTCTTTCCTATAGTGGCATCATGGCCAGTACTTTGAATGCTTCACCCCCATAGTCAGTTATTGGCATTTTTAAATCAGATAATAATACATTTAAAATGTTCATATACCATTGCATGGAAATCATCAATCATGATTAATTACAAGCTAGGGGAAACATGGGTATTACAATGCTCTCCCCCTTAAAGGAACATCGTTCTCTATGTTCTTTGCATCTCGAAAACATCTTCCATGCCTTGTCTTTTATCTACTTCAACAATTTCCTCCTTTGCTTGGTCTAGTCCTTGCTCGGACTTTGTCACTTCATAACATTCCTAGAACGAATATAAAAAAACATGCTTATTAATTCATAATTTCATGCATACAGATTTCATTGTTGTCCATAATTAAGCATAAATATACATTCTCAACACAATAATTATCTTTGCAATTCATGGATCTATATCCATATGGTCATCCCATTAACTTGACTCACTATTTTCTTTGACATACCCATTATGCTTATTATCCCAATAAACAAATTTCAATATTTATCGAAGTCTCCTCTTCCTTGCGGTCACTCTCCCTCCAGGCCTAGGATCATTCATCCCATTATCTACTATACATTCCCTCAGGAAATCCATCTTTCCTTGCCAAGGATTTCTTTCACAAGAAGAGTTTCTTAAACTTCGTCGAGTCTTACAACCAAGGCATCCCTCTGAATTTCTCTTTCTGAGGCATCCCTACAGCCTATGTTACCAAAACATGTCATTATCTATGGATATTATGGCTTATCACAGGGTTCTCATGTCACAACAATAGCCATTTTCCATGATTTCTAGCTTCACAACCATCATCTATCCCTCCAGGACAAATATTTCATCCCACCTGTATCACATGCATACAGTAACCGTGAGATGTTATCATCAATTCCAATCAAAAATTATTTCATATATGTTACTCACATATTCATTTTTCAAATTTTCACATTTCCATTCTCAGATATGTTCCATAGAGGAACTGGATTCCACAAGTATGAAACTTCCTTCTGATATTAGTTTTTCTTAGAAAGAATTGATCATTGTTATCGGATTATAACACTTCCAAATCCAAGACCCTTATTCCTACAATTCCATCTTCACGCAACGAAACAAATTTCATGCACATACATTTTCATTGTACACTTGCACTGTATTCCAAACAATTTAAAAATTGTGCACACTAACAATTAAATCACATTTCTCTATTCATTGATAGAAAGAAAAAGGAATTACCATTCCTCACACATGCATTATTCTAGCATACCAAAATTTTCTAGATGCAATCAATTGATCATATGAACTTAAGAAATGTGACAATGTCCATGGCCAAATTCACACACAATGCACCCTTGCATTGATTTTAGATTACCATACTTTTCATGTTAGTTATTATTCCATGCTATGTTGGAACTCAACCAACCTCTCACCATATGTATTATCTATCCACATTCATTGTTATAGAAGGACTATGCTTCCTTTTTTGAGCTGAGCATAACCTCAAATCAACACACATGAAGCTGAAAGATTCACATGAATGTATTCAAGCATTCCTTCTTCACTAGTAACCAGGATGCCAACATTCATGGCCACCCAATTTCTCTCTTCACCATTGTTACAACTCTGTAAAATATTGGAAGATCCTTCTCCCATAATGGGCAGTCCTATATATTCCTATTCATGAAAACATGCATTTCCCCAATGCATTAACCAATGTGTTATTTATGAGCACTTTTGTTCCCAATCATTATCGATTGTTCAATGCATTGATGACATAATTTTTCAAGAATTTTTCTTGCAAGTATTCCAATCATTCTTGACTACCATATATTCCTTTCTCTGTCCTTCAAGTTATTTACTTGAATCATACCCTTCTATGATATCAATGGCATACAACAACCACTCATAAACACACTCATATCATGAAAATAATAAAACATTTCATTGGGTATTCTCACCCAATCCATTCATACCTTATGCCACATGGGAATGAGCACTTTTATACATGTTCTAGCTGCCAAAACCCTCTTTGATGTCACCTCATCAATGGTGCTTCATGAGGAGTCCCAAATTCCTTCATCAATCTTTTCTATCAACAACCTTCTTGCATTTATCTTCTGTCTGAGGTTGTCCACCATTGGAAGCTGTCTTTACCCAACAATTCCAATATTTTGTACACATGACATACATCATCACATTCACAATTATATTAGTTGTCATGTAAAATAAAAGTGCATGTATAATAACATTTAAATCAACAAAGCATTTTCAGATATGTTCCAGTCATATCTACATACGCTCTATCACATTATCCTCAATGTTTTATGAGTGTAAACAAAATCAAATTCTCAACTATATCTATAGTCATACATCTATAAACATCCTCATGCAAGAAACATTCACATATAACCAACATATCAGTTTTTCTCATCCCAGAGAAACACAATAACCACAATAAATGAGTTAAGGGACTATTCTCTCTTTCCAACTCCAACACAATGAAAAAAATTCAGTTCTACTGAACTATTTACAAGGCTTCACTTCCTTTGCATATCATGGATTTTAACCGAAATCATTCTTTCAAACATGATTATTGATTCTATTTTTCCTTATCTTTCACAACTATTATTTTAAATCCTTCAACTCTGTTTAAAAAATCATAGTTTTTAAGGTGAGAAAAGTGTTTCTCTTTTCTCCTTCTTTATTTCTGCAATTCATCCCCTTTGGGATCTTTCCTTTTTCATTCCTTGAGGATTCTCAAATAAGTTTCATATTGAATTTTTCTAGATGAATGAACATGCTACAACAACAATATTTTGGGTTCACAAATTAATCATGAACCGATACATTATGCACCCTTACTAGATCAGATTGGTCAACGTTCATTTGAATATCTTTCATTTATGCATTACATTTTGAAATGTAATATAGGATTCTTATGGAAACAATATTTGTATCCTACTACCTAGTTTTCCAGTAGTCATTAAGATTATCGCTCTATTTTCTTAACAAATTTTCTTACATAGTCCCCCCAAAGGGAAATTATTAACATGCAACTCCCCCGTTGCACTTCCATCATCATTCTGAGATGGAATAAATGTAGAGTCATTCTTAGCCTCCTTATTCCAGATATTTACCCAATACTTCATGAGGAATATAAACATGCATACATTCATATACACATTCAAACATGTGCATCCATTAGTTTTCATTCATAAGGTGCTTTAATGCACTCAACCACATGCATCAACATGATGTGTGTCCACCATAGGAACCTTTACAATTTTCATATGTATGTTTATTTAAATCATTTCACTCATGATTTTTTCATAATCCTTTTCATGAAATACTCAAAGGCACAATTATATTTCCTTCTATTAATAACAACAGAGCACCCTTTCTCCTTGCTCTTTCAACATTTTACACTAGCTCTTCCTGAGGGGTGAAGCACACCTTCCTCAAGCTATCATTTAAACAAGAAAGTTCAAATCCTTCTACATAGGGTCATCCACACATTCATGGCCTTAATTAGATATGGAAATTACACATCTTTCCTCAAATCCTACTTGATTAGGTAGTCATACCATTCCTTTAGCATACATATATGCATGTATCATATATGTGTATCTCTTGCACAATTATGTATCACCGTATTCATAATTTTACTTTTACATCATACTTTTCTGATGAGAACTTACAGTAATTTGCATGACTAGTCTCACATATATATTCATATTCTAGGTTTATACTAGGAAACCCTATAACACATTCAATCCTTGCACTCAAGCATATACATGCATACATATATATTTAGCATGAAAATTCACAAATTGCACCTTTTTCCATGTCTATCACACAAATTGACATTTCAAAATTCCCTATGATCCCTCCCTAGGATATTACAACCATTCACATGACAAGCCTCATAGGGATACTCCTATTTATGTTTCCCCTTTTTCATGGAAAAAACCAATAAGAGACCACTTTTTCCCATCCATTATAAAATCATTCCAAAATTCAGAAATACACTTTGGGCAATTTCAACATTACCCAAGGGAACAAAGAAATCATTCTAACTTCTCTTCACATCTTAATTCAATTCCTTGACAACAAGCCTCTATAAAGGGAATCCTTTCCTCGACTCCCACTAACTACCACTTTCCTACCAATCCATACATGTATGACTACCATCCTCCTCTATATCTCAATATAATCCATTGGTCATTTGGAAATGTCCAAACATTTCTTTATGAGATGCTAGATCAAATTTTCATTGGTCATACCACCTCATCCTCATAAGGTTATATGAAATAACAACATCAACATTTTATTTATGATGCTAACATTCATGTTGATAATTAGGTTATCATCAGTCAAAATATCCATCAACACACCATACCTTACAACCAACCACGAGTTATAATAAGTACATGTGGATGTCATATACATGCTTATCCATTTCCATGTGCATTGTAATGTATCTTATTCACCAAACATTTTACCCAGGCCTACATTGCATATGTGTTCCAACTATCTATCTCTTGCATTCATATGCCTCACCATGCATTTAGGTTAATAGGCACATATATTTTCTTTAATACATCCATGAGCTCATAAACTTACTCATATACCCATATCACTTACTCACTTCATGGGGACTACCAACAATCCAAGGAACTCCTATTTCTTTTCCTTAAATAGGTTACCCCATCTACAAGTTTCGATCAGTATAGGTCAAGTAACCGACTTTACAATTTTCCATGATTTCTATGATCATGAGGAATTACACATACACAGTTTAGTATTTTATTTAAGAATTAAACAATTCTTTCCAAGATTTTATCAATCCAATAGAGAAAACATACAATTCATTCTGATGCAATCAACATGACAAGATTTTGTGTTGTAAGGAATTTTAAAACAAAGTTTTCAATCTACAGTCCTTCCCTCAAGAAATCTATGCAGTGTATAAACAAACTTTTAACATAGGAAAATTATTTCTAACAAGATCATATTATCCTTGATATACCAGTCCTTATGGTTGTTCTCTGGACCATCTAGTCCTAATGTTTTAACTCTTCTCTGATACCACTTTGTAAGGAACCCAACTCCCTATTCCTTACTTAGGTTGATGGGGTGTTAAAATTTCACTTTTCGTTAACCATATCAAAACATCTTCTCAAGGTAACCATTTTCCATTACTCATCAATATATTTCCAACAATTGCAACTATTCTCATATCCGAGTCTTGGATCAACATTTATGGCCTTCCAAAGTTTTTAT
Source organism: Picea engelmannii (assembly GCA_009831015.1). NCBI lineage: Eukaryota > Viridiplantae > Streptophyta > Pinopsida > Pinales > Pinaceae > Picea > Picea engelmannii. Next base: position 488,013 of record ML782217.1, on the reverse strand, counting down.
GGGATTTCATTCATAATTTCCACCTCATTTCCATGTGGCTCCGAGTCACTCATTCCTTCCCACATCGCACTGACATGGCATATTCCACCTATACCATCAGGCCTTATATATCAATCAACTCGATCACTTGGTCCAACCTTCATCATCTTCGGGGTTCTTACCTTAAGGACTCATACACCACCCTTGACTGACCTACTCCGACGAGGATCACTTTGATGGAGTTTTCCTCCATATATGATGCCTCTCAAGATTTGACAATTAGTGATCTCGATCTTGTCGGTGCCCCAAAATTTCTTGGTAATTAATGTCTACCCAAATCTTCACTTGTCAAAGGGCTAGTGGGTCCCACTACCGATCCATGACTAAGACTCATTTTTGTCATCCTATCGATCAAGGGTTGTCGTTTAACCTCAACACCTTGTCTTCATCAACACTCAACCCTGTCCATCCCAAGGGACCATGCCTCAAACCTCTGATGAACAACTGATATATAACATCCTCCATATCTAACATATCTCGACACTCTCTATCCAATGACTACATTCGTATCGATTCCTCTAACATATATGACATTTAACATTCATTATTTTATCATATTCCTACGTGGTCATGTAGGACCTATGCCAGATCAATAGTTTTCATCCCTTCCTTATTTTCCCATCGATTAAAAAATATTGATGATCCTAGAATCCTCATCATTGTCTCCACTTTGTAGTATACTTCCCAACTCCACCAACTGCCCACTCTTGATGATGATGTGCCCAGGATCGATGATTGTCATTACACCATGCTTTCTCGCTGATCAATGGTCCTGATGCATCTTCCTCCAGATCTAAAGGTTGATATTAATTTTGACACCATAAGGAGTTCTAGGCCTCCTATGAATCCCTTTCAATCCCTCTGTCCACTCAACAGGTGACATCTATCACCCCAGGAACCTATTGCCTGGCATGCTAGCACCCCATGTCAACATCATGACATCATTATCCCTTTTTCCTCATTTAATGAGATCCATGAAGATATATGGCTGATATTTAATCTTTCCGTGTACCAATCATCAGTTCAGATCTTCCCCATAAATTCATCGTTTTTAGAACCTCTCTCATCATCGTTGATACTCTTGGAGAATCGTCTAGTTTCACCATCCTCCTATACTTCAATGACGATGCATCTCGTATCAATGGTCCGGATCTCGTGGTCTATAGATATAATGAATAGGATTTACAGTGAAGGTCCAAAGGACCTCCTCTCCCCATGCATCCCACTTTCTTCCCATCATCTAATCCCCTAGTGACATCGGTCACTACTAGGACACATTTCCTTCCAAGTTGACAAGCTGGGTCATTGTGACATCACATCCACTTTTCTCAGTCTAGGTTGGGACCAAACACAATATATAGCTAAGACTCAGTAGCCTTCTTGCAAATTGATGGATTCAATAGTTCTTAGGCATTTGTCATCATCGACACTTTTTAATTCATTCAATGTCACCAACTGTTAACTTTCGATGATGATACATTGGGTATCAATGGTTCATATCCCATTGAGGTTGTTCCTGAAAGGTCAATGATTCACATCTGTCTCAGGGATATCACCGTCGTCATTAGAACTCCTTATTCCAACTATTGGAATGTTTAAATACTCATTATCCTAATGATGATTCCTTCCCAAATGAAGGGATGAGATCTATACTCCCCGCTAAATCAATAGTCATGAAACCACCAAGACCACTCTTCGATGGATCCAACGATTATCAATTCCCTTGGGTATTTTTCACGTCGACACCTCATAAAAGTATACTTGGGTACTCCTAGGATTATTCCCTCCAACAAAGGGCCATTATATACCCATTTCGTCGATCCAACGGTTGTATATCCTCCCAACTCAAACACAAATTCTTCTACAAGAAAGTAGTGCAATCTCAGACATAGCGAATCTTTGAGATATCTTCAAATGTTTTCCTTTGATTAATAGTCCAATTCAGGACTTCAGTTCCTAGGGATTATTCTAGGTACTAATACATCTCAAATCAAGCACTAAGCCTGCTACTTGGATCTCAAATTCGGATTCGATTCCCCACCACCATTATTATCAAGGAGAGGGAAAAAACAACACAAGGATTATCGACCTTTCATGACATTCAACACACTCCTATTATAGTTATTTGGTATCCTTTCACATGAAACCCACTGCACCAGATATCATATTGCACACACAAAAGGAAAAAACATACATTTATTCTATTTATCTTGGAACAATACATAGTGATTACAATTTGTTGTGTAGAGAATACACATTTATAGCACAAACAGATACATCCAACTATACATTTCAGTTCTACTAGACAGGGTGAGGAATACTTATCTTTTTTACTAGATATATCCAACCGATTGACTATGGGTATATTCCTTTCCACCCAACCATAGTCTCTAGGTTCTTTGTAAATTTGGCAGTAGGCCACCCCCATGCTAGGCCATGATACCACTAGGGAATTCACTTTGATTTTGAGGGAGATTGGTATGTGAAGATCATTCTCTCTCACACCACTCTTGGTAAATATTTTCCTCATACCCACATAGAATAGGCCTCTTCGATTTTTATTATATGCCCTCCCAAACATCAAGCTCACGACCTTCTTAGCTCAAGTTGGGATATTGGACTTCTCAGGCTAACATGTACAGTTTTTCCTCCAATATTTCTATTGTTTCTTCCCTTGCCACATTCATTTTCCATAGGTCATTCTCTTAGACCAAAATTTCCAAATTTGTCTACTTCAAAATCTCTGAATCCCCTAAATCTCTCTCTCTGTTCTCTTGCATGTAATTTTTTCTTAGACCGTCATTCATGCATCCCCTGCATGTAACTTGGGAAGGTTCTCTATATGTCCCCTCATTTTATTTTGTCAGAAGGAACCGATGGGGTCAATATGGGGTTGCATAATTGGTACTTTGTTGTACATGTGGATGTCAAATTCTTCTTTCCTAACCCAATCTCCCATACTAGTATTCATTGGAGTGGTTGGTTTTCCAACTACCAACCCCCTTTCCATTAACTGATTTTTCTTGAAATCATGGTAAATGGAAACGACTTATTATTTCTAAATAAAATATCTCAGCAAAGGGATTTGGGTCATCTTAGCATAATGAACCTTCTCAATAGGCTCCCTCACTCTTTCCTCTAGTGGTATAATGGCTAGTAATTTCAAGGCTTCACCCCCACAGTTATCAGTTGGCATTTTTAAATCAGACAATAATACATTTAAACTGTTTATATAACATTTCATGGAAATCATCAATCATGATTAATTACAAGCTAGGGGAAACAAGGGTATTACACAATGAAACCGTGTTTTAGGATATGATCCCAGGTGAGTATTTTCTTGTGAGAAACTTGCCAGGGAAATGTCTCCACTTTGGGCTAGATATTTGACTTCCATATTTTCACCCAAATATCATTTGTGGGCATAACTGAGTGATTAGTTGCTAAATGATAAGCTTCTCTGAGAGTGAAGAAAACTATGTGAGGATATCCCCATATGATATTGTTTGGATGAGAAGAGATATTTATCTTTCTGTTTCCAAGGCTCACAAGAAAAAAGGACAAAAGATGTCAGTCTTGTAGGGGACATGATCTGGATCTAGGTGCCATGAATGCCATTTTGAGGTTGTTGAGTCTAGAAACCAATAGTTTTGAACAATCCTTCCTTGAAGCACCTAAAAGGATTTATTTAGAGATCCATACCACTGATTCGATTGAAGAGGAGAGATTGTTTTCCAAGAGTCCTCCCAAAAAAGGGATGAGCAACCATCCCGAATTTCCCAAAAAAATGTGTTGTTAGATGAGGGATTTTTTTTTTCTAGGATGCATTCAAAATGAGGGAACATGAGTGAACCTCCAACATTCATATGAGCTCATAGGGTATGATGTGATATGCATATTTATATTTCCATAGGCTGCTCCATAATTCCTTATTTTGAATCCAGTGCCACAAAGTTTTGGCTCCCATGGTTATGCTTAAGGTTTCAGGATCTCTTAGCCCTATTCCCCTTTTTAGTTTTGGTAGAAATATAGTGTTTTGTGCAACAAGGCACATTTTTTGGCCGATTGAGCTCCCTACCATGGAAAATCCCTTTGTATTTCTCTAACCACTTTGATAATTTTTTGGGGGAGTCTAGGGATGAAAAGAGATAAAGAGGGATCAATTAGAGGATATATTTGAGAAAAACAAGGATACCAACGATATTGAGGGGACAAAAGGTCTAGCTGAAGATATTTTTGTTGAGATGTGAGAGAAGGTCTTCCCATGAGATATTGTGAACTACTGATGTGGGCAAGGGCACCCCAAGGTATTTGAATGGAAGGGATCTCCTCGAGTAGCCAAGAATGTGGAAGATGTGGAACTGAACTAAGAGAGTTGTGTTGAAGAAGAATATATGGGACTTAATATGATTGATCGGGGTGCCTAAGGCTTCCATGAAATCATTAAGATTTTTTTTTAAGGCTCTTGATTACTTTGTATAGGGAATTCCCATCAACATCATGTCATCAACAAATTGGTTGTGGGATAACGGGGAGGCATAGTGGTGAAGATTTAGATCTTGAATATTTTTAGACATGATAACAACTTTAAGGCTGCAACCTAGCCCTTCATCCATGAGAACAAATAAGAAGGGGGCAAGGGGATCCCCTTGCCTAATGCCATAGGAGGGATGAAAATGAGAGGAGGGTGAACCATTTATAAAGAGAGAGAATAAACCATAGGATATGAGGTTCATGATCCATTTAACCCTTTTTGGATGAAAACCAAAAGCTAAGAGGATTTCCTGGATGTATTTCTAACTGAGCTTGTCAAAAGCTTTGGACATGTCCAATTTAATGAGCATACCCAGGGTTTTGGTGGCTTTTAAGGTGTGAGCTACCTCATGGGCCAATATGATGATGTACAAGATTTAGCGAGATTCCACATAACCAAATTGTTTATGGAAAATTAGGTGGGGTAGAAGGGGTTTAAGGAAGAGGGAAATGAATTTGGCGATTATCTTGTATATGACATTGTAGAGGGATATGGGGAGAAATTTATTAGGGTCCAAAACCTTTTATTCTTTGGGAATAAGAGAAATAAAGGTTTCATTTAAGGCTGGGAGGACACCTGATATTATTTTTGATTCCTACACAAGGGCCCATACATCAAACTTGATAACTTGCCAAGAATGATGGAAAAAATATGAGGTGAAGCCATTAGGTCTTGGAGCCTTTCTTGGCGATAGACTAAAGTTGGCATTTTCAACTTCTTATAGAGTAATGGGGTGCATAAGGATAGAATTTTGTTCCTCTGAGATCAATTTGGGGATGTTTTGAGTGATAGAATGAATGAAAACTATTCTTTCAGGATGAGATTCAAAGAGCATATCCCAAAAAAAAGCGGTTATCTCTTGTTCAATATCACTATGGGAGATGATGTTGTTACCTCGGGCATAGGTGATATGGGTGATGCGGTTGGAATGGTACCATTGGATCATGGCATTGTGGAAACGTTTGGAGTTTCGTTCCCCTTCCTTGAGACATTGGATGCACTCTTTTTGTTGCCATAAAATTTCCTCTTGATTTTGTCTCTATTATAGTTTTTTTTCAAGAGTATTTTCTTATTGTGCAAGGTCTTCAGTTCGGCCATGAAGGATGATATTCTACTAAAGTTCTTCCATTTCAAATTCTAGAAGTTTTTGAGCTTGAAATATGTTCCCAAAGACTGACTTTTTCCATGATTTGATGCTTTGTTTGAGGATCTTTAGGCACTACTAAAAATGATACATGATGGAATCTAAGTATACCTAGGAATCATTCCACTATACTTTGACATTGTCGAAGAAGTATAGGTGGGAGAGCCAAAACGTTTCGAACCTAAAGGGTATTTTGTGGGGCTTGCTGAGAGTTTTTATAGAAATATAAATACTCCAATGATCCAAACTTGCAACAGGAAGAATTTTGTCTTCCATGTGCATCTCAGAGAGAATGAGGGATTATAAAATCAAGAAGCGGTAAGCCTACATGAAACTTGTTGGGATCCTCCTCGATAATTATTTCAAGTACAAATTCCATTACTGGTCTACAAATCAATTAGATGTTGACTCCTTATGAAGTTATTGAAGGATAAATGTTCAATACTAAGGTGTCATAGACATCCTTTCTTCTCCTCTGGAGAAGTAATGAGATTGAAATGCCCACCCCCCCCCATGATCCAAAAGTGTGGATGGACAAGATCATAAATACTTTGTAGTTGATGAAGAAACTTGAGTTTTTCCCCAAGATGTTGGGGTCCATAAACATTGGTGATGAACTTAGAGGTGTCTTTGCCTAGAGGATAAAAACTTGTTGTAATATTGAATTTGGTGCAAAAGAAATTGCCAATGAGCACCTTGTCAGGGTTACAGAGGATAGGAAGACCACTCACTGATAGTTTAGAGTCTATGGCCATGGAACAACCATTTTTCCATATTTTGGAAAGAATGCTATCTAAAAAAACTCCATAGCATTTGGTTTCTTCGATAAGAACCATATCTAGTGATTTTGAATGAAAATTGATTCGTGAGATCCTATGCTTGGTCTTGTCATTTAGGCCTTGAGTATTCCATGAGATTACTTTCATTGGAAACTAGGGGAGGGTTGGAACATATCATTTATTGGTGCATTCTTCCTGGAATTAACCAGGATGTATCCAATTTCTTGCAGGTGCTTAAGATTGGATTTCCTTCCTTTCTTTTTGTCTTCCTTGGGATTGTTTTTTGGTTTGATCTTGTTGGGATGTATGTCGAGATTTGGATTTGATCTTGGATTTGTTGAAGTCCCAAGGTTCTCTCATCTTTGATTTTGAAGGGATATGTGAACATGTTGGATATATTATGGACGTATTGATTACATTTCCTACCTATGAACTACATCAATGATGCCTTGTAGGTCAATACCATCTAAATCCATCTCATCTGGCTCCAAGTCTAGACCATCCTCATTCTTAGGTGGCATAGGAGCATATTCCTGGGGGGAATATCAGAGGGGAAGATATAAGGTTTTTTTGTTTTTAGGTCTTCTGGATTGGGAGAGGGATCAAAGGAGTTTTGTCTCTTTGGGTTATTGTAAGAGGGAATATTCTTAATGATAGGGTGTTATTTAGTGGGGAGATATCCGAGAGCCTCAAAGTTGTTTTTGAGATCTAGATTTTTGGAGAAAAAAGAAGGACTGTGGGAGACAATATTTCTATTGGATCTATGTCGAGTTACTATCTCAGTGAAGCCATCATCATCCTTTTGTGGTTCATATTTTGGGGGTTTGGGGAGGTTTAACAACAGATAGTCTCAATACAGGTGGTCATGTTCATAGTAGTGGCAGAAATGAAAGGGAGCAAACTCATAATATAGGGTTTGAATCCGGTTTGAGTTTTGGAAGTTGAGGTATATGGATTCATGAATTAGTACAAAGACATTCATGTAGATGAATATTCAAGAATAGGCTCTAAAACAACCTTACTTGGTTGCTTCAATAGATTTTATATAGGTTCCCAAGGTGTTGCCAATTCCTTCCAGGATTTATTCTTCCCAATACTTCTGAGGTAGGGAGTCGAGGCGCACCCATACTGGAGCATATGTGAAGTCTTCCTTGTTAGGGTTGAATTTTTTTTCTAGTAACAGAGGTGTAACCTCACCAAACAAAAGAAGTATGGGCCATTCTCACATGTTCTTTCTCTTTCCTTGGGTTTTTTAAAAATAACAGTGAAAAAACCTTTTGAGCCAAGTTTAAGTTCAAAGTGACAGGTGGGTTTCCAATGATATTTGATCCAAGCAACCAGATCTCTCTTAGTTGGAAAAATGCCCAAAAACTTATCGATGATCATGTGATCCTTCATGAATTTCACACAAGAATTGAGTTGATTTGATAAGATATCATACCTTGGTTTTTCAACCATATTTGGGATGCATTGTCTCGGTTTCCATTTCACAACTTCTCCATGAGGCACATGCGAGTCTCGCATGGGATCTTCATTAAGGGGGCTTTGGAGGCTACATTTACATTACTTTTAGAGGTGTTAGTGGATGAATATTGAGAAAGCGAACCAGAACCATTGTTGTTATAGCTAGTAGAGGAATGAAGAGAGGGGCCAAACCCCCCCAGAGGCAACATTGGAGGAGACAAAATTGTTATCAATCGTAGAGGAGCACTAAAACCTAGAAAAGCTCTGAGAAAATAAAATTCACCTATTTATTTCTCTTCTCTAAAATTTGAGTCTATATTAATTAGTTCTAAATTGAATCCTTTTCTTGAAATAAAATTTAAAGAATAACTACAAATAAGAGAATTTACATAAATATTAAATTATCAATTTTTTTTATGAAACAATGATGATGGTAATGGTGGTGATGGTTAAATTCCATTGTGATGAAATTTGATTTATTGAACCTGGATAGAGTTAATGAATTACTTGATGTAACACCCCTAACCACCTACTAGGCAATGTCACTTAAAATATTTGTGCTCTGATACCATTTCGTGACATACCCGACCACCCAAGTCGGGCACATTCCATAAAAAATTATATTGTCATCGGATTTGATACCATATTAATAGAAATTCAACCAAAAATTTCTTTGAAACTAACTCTGATACAATTAATACATAAAACTACATTCTTCCATACATAGTTACAAACATTTTCATAAGAAAATTATACACAATCATAACAACATTATACACACAACATAAACTCATGATAATAGCATGCATAATTATTTATAAAATACATAATTAAACAAACAAGTGGGCACTTATCTTTGAATAAATGACACCAACTGCATGCATACCTTCCACGTTCCTCCCAACCTTAGACCACACTGTTCACAATTCTCAACAGTGGGTCATCCCCGAGCTAGGGATAAACCACTTTGGTAAGGGTTCCCAACCAGGATAAAATATCTCACTCAACAGGAACTCAGTCACATGTGACTCAAACATAGGAAAGTACATCAAAGATACCAATTCACATTGACATCCTACAGTCTCTCATTCCCGATATTCATGTCCCACCCTAGGAAGTGTTCTCTTTATATGCTCAAAAGTCCTTCGTCTGCCTGACTTCCTTTCTAGGGCTTAAGAAACATGTCAGATATGAAGTATTAGAGCCTTGTCACTATAGTTTGGAACCTCGGGAAATAATTCCCAACAATTCTCTGACCTGGATAAAATGCAATGTCCCACGGGCATGAAAACCTGCCTGTCCAGTCCAATAACCATAGATCCTTACAACCTACCTCTTTTTTCTAGCTCATCGGTCTCCAAAATATGCGCACTAAGTCTGTGCCCATTGAATCCTTAAGTGTGTGCCCCTTGCAAGGATCTTTTGTTAATGCGTTGCTCCTCGTGCGATTATACCAATGTGCACGGTAAACTTGAGTTGTTCCTCTTTTACTTCACCATTCATGTGCACTTCCACAGGTGCACACTATACACCTTCAACTGCATGTTGTATTATTTTATAACCTACACACACTTCTTTGGTATGATAATCACGGGCATTGACTTAATGTGTTCAATACCAAACCAACTATTTTGTTACTTCAACTCACCCATTTATAAGTAAAGTACAATTACCTTCATATGTACACATGGGGTTTATCCTAGGGGTGTTACAATCCCATCCCCCTTATTTATGCACTATCCTTAGTGCAGTATATACACATGTACAACCAAAATTTCAAAAATATTCAAAAATATGTGGGTACTATGTCCACATAGCATTCTAAGCTCCCAAGTTGCATCCTCAGGACCATACCAGGTCCATTGGACATTTACTATCCCTATGGCTTGATTCAAGATTTTCTTGATCTTCTGATTGAATATGCGCACCGAGTGCACTGGAAAACCGCCTTCTTTCTCCACCTAAATCACATTCCAATCAATGACATGATTAGTATCAGGTGCATTCTTTTTAAGAAATGACACATGTACTAAATTATGAATATGCATTGATGCAGGAAAAGAAAGAATATATGCTACAGGCTCAATCATTTCCAGGATTTCAAATGGCCCACAAAAATGAGCTTCCAACTTTGAGAAATTTCCCAATCTCAGGGAACTTATGTTGGACTTTACTTTCAGGAACACATGATCACCGACTTTAAATTACCTGTGAGTTCTTCTCTTATCAAAACAAATTTGTTGTTTGTCCTGCACAACCTTTAGCTTATTATTTATCTTCATCATCTACTCCTCCAATTCCCTTAGTATTTCTGGCCCAACTACTGCGCGGTTTGCTTGGTTATCCCAACTGGCTGGTGTGTTGCATTTTTTTCCATAGAGTGCCTCAAATGGGCTCATCTTCAGGGATGCTCAGTACCCATGGTTGTAACAAAATTATACCAAGTGTAGATAATCCTCCCATTTGGATGGTTTATGCATGAAATACATCCTTAGCATATCTTCTATTATTTGATTCACCCTTTCTGTCTGCCCATTTGACTCTGGATGATAAGCTATGCTAAAATGTAGATTTGTTCCAAATTCCATGAACAATCCTTTCCAAACATTTGAGGTAAATTTTGGATCTATGTTATACACAATTGTCTTTGGAATTCCATGTAATATAGATATTTATTTCAAATAAGCATCAACTATGTTAGTTTCCTTGTGAGTAAGCTTTACTAGAATAAAATGGGAAGCTTTGGTAAGCTTGTGCACCACCACCATGATATAATCATGTTGCTTGTTGGTTATTGGTAATTTGGTGATAAAATCCATTGTTACCACTTCCCACTTCCACTCATGAATGGGAAATGGATACAACAAACTAGTTGGATGTCTATGCTCAGCCTTGACCCTTTGACATGCCAAACACTTCACAATAAAGTCAACAATTTATTTTTTCAATACTGGCCAATAATATTGACTCTTGACAACTGCAATAGTTTTTTGATAACCCAAGTGTCTAACATAAGGTACATTATGCATTTATCCCAATATCATAGTCTTCAATTATCGAGAATTTGGCACATAAATTCTTCCTCTATATATGAGAATTTCATCACCTTCCAGCTTATATTCTTTAACTTTCTGCTGTAAAATACCTTGCTGGAGTTTTTCCTTTACCTCCATCTATTTCTTATCTGATTTTCCAACTTCTATAATTTTATCTTTCATATCTGATTGGTACATCCTAATGGTTGTAGCATGCATCTCATGCACCCTCCTACTGAGTGCATCATCCAACTTGTTCTTTTTACATTTGATATGCTTTATATCAAAATCATATTCACTAAGGAAATTTAACCACCTGCTTTTCCTGGCATTTAGAGTTCGTTGTACAAACAAGTATTTTAGACCATAGTGGTCTGTCCTCAACTCAAATATTTTTCCCATGAGGTAGTGCCTCCACATTTTCAAGGCATGCACTATATATTCCAACTCCAAATCATGAGTAGCATAGTGCCTTTCATGCTCCTTCAATTTTATTGATTCATAACATATCACATACCCATTCTGACCAAGGACTCCACCCAGTCCTTCTTTACATGCATCAGTGCATACAACGAAGTCTTTAGATGGATCAACAATCCTCAATATTAGATCACTTGTTAATAAATGATTAAATTTTTGGAAACTTCTTTCACAATCCTATGTCCACTCGAACTTCACATCCTTCTTCTACAAAGAAGTGATTGGATGTGCATTCTTTGAGAATCCTTCAATAAATCTCATGTAGTAACCTGCAATGCCCATGAATTACCTCATTTTCGAGACAGTTCTTGTTGTTGTCCAACCTTCAATGGCCTTTATGTTTTTAGGATCTACTACTATCCCCTCCTCGGAGATGATATGGCCCAAGTAGTGGATTCTCTTCTGGTAAAATGAGCACTTCCTTAACTTGGCATACAACTGATGCTCCCTCAATATCTGTAACACCATTCTCAAGTGTTTCTCATGTTCTTGTTTAGAATTAGAATATATCAAAATGTCATCCAAGAAGAGAATGAAAAACATATCTAAGTAATTCCTGAATACACCATTCATGAGACACATGAATACAACTGGTGCATTTGTTAACCCAAATGGTACCACTGTGAACTCATAATGGTCATACCTTGTTCTGAAAGAAGTCTTGTTGATGAATTATTATTTAATTATTACATGATGATAGCCTGACTTGAGATCAATCTTACATAATAACTTTACATCTTCTAGCTAATCAAAAAGGTCATCTATCTTGGGCAGAGGATACTTGTTCTTCACAGTTACTTTATTCAACTTCCTGAAGTCTATGCAAAGTCTCATAGTTCCATATTTTTCCTTCACAAACAATAACAGGGGACCCCAAGGTGATACACTTGGGTGTATATACCCCTTATTTAGAAGCTATTCAAGTTTCATATGCACTTCCTTCAGTTGACGTGTACTCATCATGTAAGGAGTATTAGATACTGGAGATGCTCCAGGCATCAAATTGATGGAGAAATCAATATCTCTTTTGGGTGGAAATCCTGGTATTTCCTTGAATACATGTTCAATCTCTTTCACAAATGAAATATATTTAATGTTTGGCATCTTATCTTTAGGTGTCTCTTCCATCTTCACAACAAATAATTGAGACCCTTTTCTATAAATCTTCTTCAACTGCAAGGCTGATATTTATCTGACAGTTACTACTCTAGGAATCCCTTGTAATCCCTTGTATTGTCCTTAAGTTTCCTTCCTCATATAAGAAAGTAAATTCTTTGTTATAATAGTCTCGGACAACATGATGTTGTTCAAACCAATTTATGCCAATTAGGCAGTCATAGGAACCTAAAGGTATGATGTTCAAACCTACGCTGGTGTTCAGTCCATTCATGTTCATTGGAAAAAATTTGAATATATCATTAATATTTCTTTGATCTCCTACAACTAGCTGCACCATCCAAGGTTTTACAAGCTTTCTTCTTGGAAAATGAAACCTTTTCACAATCTTAGGATCTAGATAACTATGACTATCTCCTGAATCAATTAAAATAGCAAGGGGATGCTTATTGTTCTTACCTTGTACTTTAATCATTTGTGATTGAAACTTAGCTTGCTTATTGTCCAAGGTTGCATAGATCTTAGGTACACTTCTGCCCATGTCCTCCATTGTTTTAGCTTACTGCGCATTATGAAAAGTACTCACTCTTTCACTTCTGCGAGGGAAATATCTGTACATACGATCTCCCTTACAACCCCAACATTGAATAGGTGGTTTCCCTAGTCTTTTCCATAGTGACTTTGTCATTCTAGATTCTTTAGAAGTTGGTTGTCCCTGATAGTTATTTCTGAAGCATGGTGGCTTAGTCCCATTCTTCCTTTGTTCCATATTAATTTTCTTCTTGTCTTCCCAATATGTTTGGTAAGATGATTTCCTTTTTTGTTTCTCATAAAGTCACTTATCCATTCTTATAATTTCCTCCAATGTTTTGTGATCATCATATTGTATTCTGTCACTGATAAATCATGGAAGCCCACTCAAATATCTATGAATGTTAACTTGCTCATCCTTGATGAAGGAAACATATTTCAGCAGTTCTAAAAAGATTCTTTCATATTCATCTATGTTCATACTCCCAAGCTTGATTTCAAAGAACTCTTTCATTTTCTTGTCATAATATCTCTTAGTCAAGTATTTCCTTTGAAAATACCTCTTGAATTCCTTCCAAGTCACCTTCTTCTCATTAATGTGTTGTACTTTCACATATTGGTCCCACCACATTGATGCTTTTCCTTTGAGCTGATAAATAATAGTTCTACCTTCTGCCAGTGAAGAGTAGCTATGCAACTGAAACTACTTTCTCATATTTAGAATCCAAGTCTCTACATCCTCATCCTTCTTGTGTTCACCATCAAAAGTAGGAGGCTTGATTTTTTTCATTCCCACTGAATTTCATCCACTATAAACCTCTTCTTAGGTTTCTTGACAAGACTTGAATTACTGCACACTCTCATAGTTGAATGCCTTGGAGAGTGATGGTGTTTCTTGCTAGCACTTATGTTGTGCATTGATATTCCCCACTTATCATGAGACCTATGCCTTCCTGATCTGCTTGATTCAGTTTTCTTATCCATCTTCTTCTCAAATTCTGTCCATGCTCTACATTATCTTGATGTTGAATTCTTATTGCTACTCCTTGGCTTTCATAAGCCTCTCATTATCAACTTTATGACTCAGGACATCCCTTTGAAAAATTTTGTGGTCTCTACCATGTTCATTCTTTCTTTCTTACCTTCACCATGTCCATTAGAATTTGTACCTTCATTACCCATATGGACATACATTCCTATGATCTCTTCTTCATGGATGAAGATCCCTTGCACATCTTGCATGATTATAAACTTGTGTTGATCATGTTCTAATATAATTGTTGTTAAATCTACAAAATGTGCAGCCAAAAGTTTTTTTTAGGTTAAACAAGTTAACAAAACCATGAAATTATTTACACTTCGGTTTCCATAAAACTTCATAATTATTTCTTCTATTTTCTTTGGAAGATTAACTACCCACTTGACTTCGTGTGCACTACTTATCTATTATAATTTCATAATTATCATGCGTTATTCACCTGTAGCATGAAAATGAAGTGCATGCACTGTGCACCACTATCTAGTGTGTACACATTTCCATCGCGCACTAATATCTACTGACCACAACCTTTGTATCACGCACCAATATTTTGCGCACAATGAAAGCACTATACTACATAATGCCAAGTTTTAGTGTGTTCGCATTGCGCTCCAATAAGTATTCCTTCATGCGACGTGAAAATTCAACATGCACGCACACCATACCAATGTTGCACATGCACCGAAAATTCGAACTGTGTTCTACCCACATATCAAGTGTATACCTTGCACATAAAATTATTAATCGTGTGCACAAGACTCTGCGATGCCAAACTTTATCACATTTTACTGTGCACTTATATTCTGCGCACACCACATGTTATACATGGCGCAGTTCCACACTTTAGTGAACATACCCTGTGCACCCTTAGTTTCTGAGTAACTTCAAACGTTCAATGTGCACACCTGCACAACATCATTTGTCCACAACATTGAATCCACTTAGTGCAGTACTCTATTTTTAATGAACACACATGTGCATATTATTCTTCTGCGCATCATTACTAATTAGTGCACACACTATTCTCGATACTTAACTAATTTTTCCATAATTTTTGTTGTAGAAATTGGGGATGTTTCCTGATTCTTACCCAATTTTCCAACATGGACGTTCTGAAATCATGAAATTTGTTCAATTTCACCTCAGTACATCCAAATTCAACCTCTACAACAACAAATTCTAGTGTGTGCCATTGGTTGACATTTTTGGTGCGATGTTTTCCAAATTCCTTCACGAATTGTGAATATTATTCAACAATTCCAACCAATGTCTTAGATTCTCTGTAACTTCAAATTTGATCAATTCCAATATGAATTTTCTTATACATGGATTAGAATCGAGGTTATCTCATCACTTAACCAAATTTCCCCAAATTCTTCATGAAATTAACAACAAAAATTGGGGCTTTTACCCAATTTAACTCAAGTGCTTCAAATTTTCGTCATGAATGCACTATAACTTGTAATTCAGCCACTTCTGAATTCAATTCGCTGCAAAAAATTCTTCGACATTATGTTAACTCGACCATCTAGGATCAGTATTGAAAAGTGGGCTCTAATACCAATTTGTAACACCCCCAACGACCTATTAGGAAATGTCACTTAAAAATTTCATGCTTTAATACCATTTTGTGACATACCCGACCACCCAGGCCAAGAACATTCTGTAAAAAGTTCTCTTGTCATAAGATCTGATACCATATTACCAACGATTCAACCAAAAATTGCTCTGAAGCTAACTCTAATACAATTAATACATAAAACTACATTCTGCCATACATAGTTACAAACATTTTAATAATAGAATTATACACAATCATAATGAAATTATACACACAACATAAACAACATAAAATCATGATAATAACATGCATAATTATTTCTGCAATACATAATTTAACACACAAATGGGCACTTATCTTTGAATAAATGACACCAACTACGTTCAGACCTTCCACATTCCTCCCAGCCTTAGACCGCACTGCTCATAATTCTCAATAGTGGGTCACCCTTGAGATGGGGCTAAAATCCACTTAGGTAAGGGTTCCCAAGTAGGATAAAGTATCTCACTCAACAGGAACTCAATCATGGGTAACTTAGTCACAGGTGACTCAAACACATGAAATTCCATCATAGATGCCAATTCACATTGATATCCTACAATATCTCATTCCCCACATG
>ML782217.1:453026-471622 GCA_009831015.1 Picea engelmannii | reverse complement strand
TCTGAGAAAATAAAATTCACCTATTTATTTCTCTTCTCTAAAATTTGAGTCTATATTAATTAGTTCTAAATTGAATCCTTTTCTTGAAATAAAATTTAAAGAATAACTACAAATAAGAGAATTTACATAAATATTAAATTATCAATTTTTTTTATGAAACAATGATGATGGTAATGGTGGTGATGGTTAAATTCCATTGTGATGAAATTTGATTTATTGAACCTGGATAGAGTTAATGAATTACTTGATGTAACACCCCTAACCACCTACTAGGCAATGTCACTTAAAATATTTGTGCTCTGATACCATTTCGTGACATACCCGACCACCCAAGTCGGGCACATTCCATAAAAAATTATATTGTCATCGGATTTGATACCATATTAATAGAAATTCAACCAAAAATTTCTTTGAAACTAACTCTGATACAATTAATACATAAAACTACATTCTTCCATACATAGTTACAAACATTTTCATAAGAAAATTATACACAATCATAACAACATTATACACACAACATAAACTCATGATAATAGCATGCATAATTATTTATAAAATACATAATTAAACAAACAAGTGGGCACTTATCTTTGAATAAATGACACCAACTGCATGCATACCTTCCACGTTCCTCCCAACCTTAGACCACACTGTTCACAATTCTCAACAGTGGGTCATCCCCGAGCTAGGGATAAACCACTTTGGTAAGGGTTCCCAACCAGGATAAAATATCTCACTCAACAGGAACTCAGTCACATGTGACTCAAACATAGGAAAGTACATCAAAGATACCAATTCACATTGACATCCTACAGTCTCTCATTCCCGATATTCATGTCCCACCCTAGGAAGTGTTCTCTTTATATGCTCAAAAGTCCTTCGTCTGCCTGACTTCCTTTCTAGGGCTTAAGAAACATGTCAGATATGAAGTATTAGAGCCTTGTCACTATAGTTTGGAACCTCGGGAAATAATTCCCAACAATTCTCTGACCTGGATAAAATGCAATGTCCCACGGGCATGAAAACCTGCCTGTCCAGTCCAATAACCATAGATCCTTACAACCTACCTCTTTTTTCTAGCTCATCGGTCTCCAAAATATGCGCACTAAGTCTGTGCCCATTGAATCCTTAAGTGTGTGCCCCTTGCAAGGATCTTTTGTTAATGCGTTGCTCCTCGTGCGATTATACCAATGTGCACGGTAAACTTGAGTTGTTCCTCTTTTACTTCACCATTCATGTGCACTTCCACAGGTGCACACTATACACCTTCAACTGCATGTTGTATTATTTTATAACCTACACACACTTCTTTGGTATGATAATCACGGGCATTGACTTAATGTGTTCAATACCAAACCAACTATTTTGTTACTTCAACTCACCCATTTATAAGTAAAGTACAATTACCTTCATATGTACACATGGGGTTTATCCTAGGGGTGTTACAATCCCATCCCCCTTATTTATGCACTATCCTTAGTGCAGTATATACACATGTACAACCAAAATTTCAAAAATATTCAAAAATATGTGGGTACTATGTCCACATAGCATTCTAAGCTCCCAAGTTGCATCCTCAGGACCATACCAGGTCCATTGGACATTTACTATCCCTATGGCTTGATTCAAGATTTTCTTGATCTTCTGATTGAATATGCGCACCGAGTGCACTGGAAAACCGCCTTCTTTCTCCACCTAAATCACATTCCAATCAATGACATGATTAGTATCAGGTGCATTCTTTTTAAGAAATGACACATGTACTAAATTATGAATATGCATTGATGCAGGAAAAGAAAGAATATATGCTACAGGCTCAATCATTTCCAGGATTTCAAATGGCCCACAAAAATGAGCTTCCAACTTTGAGAAATTTCCCAATCTCAGGGAACTTATGTTGGACTTTACTTTCAGGAACACATGATCACCGACTTTAAATTACCTGTGAGTTCTTCTCTTATCAAAACAAATTTGTTGTTTGTCCTGCACAACCTTTAGCTTATTATTTATCTTCATCATCTACTCCTCCAATTCCCTTAGTATTTCTGGCCCAACTACTGCGCGGTTTGCTTGGTTATCCCAACTGGCTGGTGTGTTGCATTTTTTTCCATAGAGTGCCTCAAATGGGCTCATCTTCAGGGATGCTCAGTACCCATGGTTGTAACAAAATTATACCAAGTGTAGATAATCCTCCCATTTGGATGGTTTATGCATGAAATACATCCTTAGCATATCTTCTATTATTTGATTCACCCTTTCTGTCTGCCCATTTGACTCTGGATGATAAGCTATGCTAAAATGTAGATTTGTTCCAAATTCCATGAACAATCCTTTCCAAACATTTGAGGTAAATTTTGGATCTATGTTATACACAATTGTCTTTGGAATTCCATGTAATATAGATATTTATTTCAAATAAGCATCAACTATGTTAGTTTCCTTGTGAGTAAGCTTTACTAGAATAAAATGGGAAGCTTTGGTAAGCTTGTGCACCACCACCATGATATAATCATGTTGCTTGTTGGTTATTGGTAATTTGGTGATAAAATCCATTGTTACCACTTCCCACTTCCACTCATGAATGGGAAATGGATACAACAAACTAGTTGGATGTCTATGCTCAGCCTTGACCCTTTGACATGCCAAACACTTCACAATAAAGTCAACAATTTATTTTTTCAATACTGGCCAATAATATTGACTCTTGACAACTGCAATAGTTTTTTGATAACCCAAGTGTCTAACATAAGGTACATTATGCATTTATCCCAATATCATAGTCTTCAATTATCGAGAATTTGGCACATAAATTCTTCCTCTATATATGAGAATTTCATCACCTTCCAGCTTATATTCTTTAACTTTCTGCTGTAAAATACCTTGCTGGAGTTTTTCCTTTACCTCCATCTATTTCTTATCTGATTTTCCAACTTCTATAATTTTATCTTTCATATCTGATTGGTACATCCTAATGGTTGTAGCATGCATCTCATGCACCCTCCTACTGAGTGCATCATCCAACTTGTTCTTTTTACATTTGATATGCTTTATATCAAAATCATATTCACTAAGGAAATTTAACCACCTGCTTTTCCTGGCATTTAGAGTTCGTTGTACAAACAAGTATTTTAGACCATAGTGGTCTGTCCTCAACTCAAATATTTTTCCCATGAGGTAGTGCCTCCACATTTTCAAGGCATGCACTATATATTCCAACTCCAAATCATGAGTAGCATAGTGCCTTTCATGCTCCTTCAATTTTATTGATTCATAACATATCACATACCCATTCTGACCAAGGACTCCACCCAGTCCTTCTTTACATGCATCAGTGCATACAACGAAGTCTTTAGATGGATCAACAATCCTCAATATTAGATCACTTGTTAATAAATGATTAAATTTTTGGAAACTTCTTTCACAATCCTATGTCCACTCGAACTTCACATCCTTCTTCTACAAAGAAGTGATTGGATGTGCATTCTTTGAGAATCCTTCAATAAATCTCATGTAGTAACCTGCAATGCCCATGAATTACCTCATTTTCGAGACAGTTCTTGTTGTTGTCCAACCTTCAATGGCCTTTATGTTTTTAGGATCTACTACTATCCCCTCCTCGGAGATGATATGGCCCAAGTAGTGGATTCTCTTCTGGTAAAATGAGCACTTCCTTAACTTGGCATACAACTGATGCTCCCTCAATATCTGTAACACCATTCTCAAGTGTTTCTCATGTTCTTGTTTAGAATTAGAATATATCAAAATGTCATCCAAGAAGAGAATGAAAAACATATCTAAGTAATTCCTGAATACACCATTCATGAGACACATGAATACAACTGGTGCATTTGTTAACCCAAATGGTACCACTGTGAACTCATAATGGTCATACCTTGTTCTGAAAGAAGTCTTGTTGATGAATTATTATTTAATTATTACATGATGATAGCCTGACTTGAGATCAATCTTACATAATAACTTTACATCTTCTAGCTAATCAAAAAGGTCATCTATCTTGGGCAGAGGATACTTGTTCTTCACAGTTACTTTATTCAACTTCCTGAAGTCTATGCAAAGTCTCATAGTTCCATATTTTTCCTTCACAAACAATAACAGGGGACCCCAAGGTGATACACTTGGGTGTATATACCCCTTATTTAGAAGCTATTCAAGTTTCATATGCACTTCCTTCAGTTGACGTGTACTCATCATGTAAGGAGTATTAGATACTGGAGATGCTCCAGGCATCAAATTGATGGAGAAATCAATATCTCTTTTGGGTGGAAATCCTGGTATTTCCTTGAATACATGTTCAATCTCTTTCACAAATGAAATATATTTAATGTTTGGCATCTTATCTTTAGGTGTCTCTTCCATCTTCACAACAAATAATTGAGACCCTTTTCTATAAATCTTCTTCAACTGCAAGGCTGATATTTATCTGACAGTTACTACTCTAGGAATCCCTTGTAATCCCTTGTATTGTCCTTAAGTTTCCTTCCTCATATAAGAAAGTAAATTCTTTGTTATAATAGTCTCGGACAACATGATGTTGTTCAAACCAATTTATGCCAATTAGGCAGTCATAGGAACCTAAAGGTATGATGTTCAAACCTACGCTGGTGTTCAGTCCATTCATGTTCATTGGAAAAAATTTGAATATATCATTAATATTTCTTTGATCTCCTACAACTAGCTGCACCATCCAAGGTTTTACAAGCTTTCTTCTTGGAAAATGAAACCTTTTCACAATCTTAGGATCTAGATAACTATGACTATCTCCTGAATCAATTAAAATAGCAAGGGGATGCTTATTGTTCTTACCTTGTACTTTAATCATTTGTGATTGAAACTTAGCTTGCTTATTGTCCAAGGTTGCATAGATCTTAGGTACACTTCTGCCCATGTCCTCCATTGTTTTAGCTTACTGCGCATTATGAAAAGTACTCACTCTTTCACTTCTGCGAGGGAAATATCTGTACATACGATCTCCCTTACAACCCCAACATTGAATAGGTGGTTTCCCTAGTCTTTTCCATAGTGACTTTGTCATTCTAGATTCTTTAGAAGTTGGTTGTCCCTGATAGTTATTTCTGAAGCATGGTGGCTTAGTCCCATTCTTCCTTTGTTCCATATTAATTTTCTTCTTGTCTTCCCAATATGTTTGGTAAGATGATTTCCTTTTTTGTTTCTCATAAAGTCACTTATCCATTCTTATAATTTCCTCCAATGTTTTGTGATCATCATATTGTATTCTGTCACTGATAAATCATGGAAGCCCACTCAAATATCTATGAATGTTAACTTGCTCATCCTTGATGAAGGAAACATATTTCAGCAGTTCTAAAAAGATTCTTTCATATTCATCTATGTTCATACTCCCAAGCTTGATTTCAAAGAACTCTTTCATTTTCTTGTCATAATATCTCTTAGTCAAGTATTTCCTTTGAAAATACCTCTTGAATTCCTTCCAAGTCACCTTCTTCTCATTAATGTGTTGTACTTTCACATATTGGTCCCACCACATTGATGCTTTTCCTTTGAGCTGATAAATAATAGTTCTACCTTCTGCCAGTGAAGAGTAGCTATGCAACTGAAACTACTTTCTCATATTTAGAATCCAAGTCTCTACATCCTCATCCTTCTTGTGTTCACCATCAAAAGTAGGAGGCTTGATTTTTTTCATTCCCACTGAATTTCATCCACTATAAACCTCTTCTTAGGTTTCTTGACAAGACTTGAATTACTGCACACTCTCATAGTTGAATGCCTTGGAGAGTGATGGTGTTTCTTGCTAGCACTTATGTTGTGCATTGATATTCCCCACTTATCATGAGACCTATGCCTTCCTGATCTGCTTGATTCAGTTTTCTTATCCATCTTCTTCTCAAATTCTGTCCATGCTCTACATTATCTTGATGTTGAATTCTTATTGCTACTCCTTGGCTTTCATAAGCCTCTCATTATCAACTTTATGACTCAGGACATCCCTTTGAAAAATTTTGTGGTCTCTACCATGTTCATTCTTTCTTTCTTACCTTCACCATGTCCATTAGAATTTGTACCTTCATTACCCATATGGACATACATTCCTATGATCTCTTCTTCATGGATGAAGATCCCTTGCACATCTTGCATGATTATAAACTTGTGTTGATCATGTTCTAATATAATTGTTGTTAAATCTACAAAATGTGCAGCCAAAAGTTTTTTTTAGGTTAAACAAGTTAACAAAACCATGAAATTATTTACACTTCGGTTTCCATAAAACTTCATAATTATTTCTTCTATTTTCTTTGGAAGATTAACTACCCACTTGACTTCGTGTGCACTACTTATCTATTATAATTTCATAATTATCATGCGTTATTCACCTGTAGCATGAAAATGAAGTGCATGCACTGTGCACCACTATCTAGTGTGTACACATTTCCATCGCGCACTAATATCTACTGACCACAACCTTTGTATCACGCACCAATATTTTGCGCACAATGAAAGCACTATACTACATAATGCCAAGTTTTAGTGTGTTCGCATTGCGCTCCAATAAGTATTCCTTCATGCGACGTGAAAATTCAACATGCACGCACACCATACCAATGTTGCACATGCACCGAAAATTCGAACTGTGTTCTACCCACATATCAAGTGTATACCTTGCACATAAAATTATTAATCGTGTGCACAAGACTCTGCGATGCCAAACTTTATCACATTTTACTGTGCACTTATATTCTGCGCACACCACATGTTATACATGGCGCAGTTCCACACTTTAGTGAACATACCCTGTGCACCCTTAGTTTCTGAGTAACTTCAAACGTTCAATGTGCACACCTGCACAACATCATTTGTCCACAACATTGAATCCACTTAGTGCAGTACTCTATTTTTAATGAACACACATGTGCATATTATTCTTCTGCGCATCATTACTAATTAGTGCACACACTATTCTCGATACTTAACTAATTTTTCCATAATTTTTGTTGTAGAAATTGGGGATGTTTCCTGATTCTTACCCAATTTTCCAACATGGACGTTCTGAAATCATGAAATTTGTTCAATTTCACCTCAGTACATCCAAATTCAACCTCTACAACAACAAATTCTAGTGTGTGCCATTGGTTGACATTTTTGGTGCGATGTTTTCCAAATTCCTTCACGAATTGTGAATATTATTCAACAATTCCAACCAATGTCTTAGATTCTCTGTAACTTCAAATTTGATCAATTCCAATATGAATTTTCTTATACATGGATTAGAATCGAGGTTATCTCATCACTTAACCAAATTTCCCCAAATTCTTCATGAAATTAACAACAAAAATTGGGGCTTTTACCCAATTTAACTCAAGTGCTTCAAATTTTCGTCATGAATGCACTATAACTTGTAATTCAGCCACTTCTGAATTCAATTCGCTGCAAAAAATTCTTCGACATTATGTTAACTCGACCATCTAGGATCAGTATTGAAAAGTGGGCTCTAATACCAATTTGTAACACCCCCAACGACCTATTAGGAAATGTCACTTAAAAATTTCATGCTTTAATACCATTTTGTGACATACCCGACCACCCAGGCCAAGAACATTCTGTAAAAAGTTCTCTTGTCATAAGATCTGATACCATATTACCAACGATTCAACCAAAAATTGCTCTGAAGCTAACTCTAATACAATTAATACATAAAACTACATTCTGCCATACATAGTTACAAACATTTTAATAATAGAATTATACACAATCATAATGAAATTATACACACAACATAAACAACATAAAATCATGATAATAACATGCATAATTATTTCTGCAATACATAATTTAACACACAAATGGGCACTTATCTTTGAATAAATGACACCAACTACGTTCAGACCTTCCACATTCCTCCCAGCCTTAGACCGCACTGCTCATAATTCTCAATAGTGGGTCACCCTTGAGATGGGGCTAAAATCCACTTAGGTAAGGGTTCCCAAGTAGGATAAAGTATCTCACTCAACAGGAACTCAATCATGGGTAACTTAGTCACAGGTGACTCAAACACATGAAATTCCATCATAGATGCCAATTCACATTGATATCCTACAATATCTCATTCCCCACATGTCTGTCCCACCCCAGGAAGTGTGCCCCTTCTCTTCTCAAAGGTCCTTAGAATACCTCACTTCCCTTACAGGGCTTCAACAACAGGTCAAACATGAGTCTCAGAGCTTTGTCACTATAGTTTGGAACCTCAGGAAATAATTCCCAACAATTCTCTCACTTGGAGAAAATTCAATGTCCCATGGGCCTGAAAAGCCACCTCTTCAGTTCGATAACCCACAGGCCTGACAACCTACCTCTTCAGTCTACCTCTCCAAGATAAGCCATGTACAGGTATCTGCAATAGTAATCAACAGAATTACTCGTCCCAGTACCAGTCGGTTTCAAGTCACGGTTTAGTTCTATGACATAACATTCGGGTCATGATCACCACTCAGTCACTCCTCCATAATCGAATCATCAGCCCCCACCAAATTAAATTATCCCAGAATCAACTAATTCCAAACTATTTGACTGTATGTTCCCAACTTGACACTTGTCACGTTGAGAACTTCCTTCAATTCACAACATGTTCCCAACTTGACACTTGTCATGTTGAGAACTTCCTTCAACCACTTGTCCCCTCCTTAGGACTTAGGATAAAATAATATATCCTTACTTCTTGCTTTTAAAGAAATATTAATATAATATTCCTTTTTAACTTTAAGTCCCTTTAAATAATCCCCCTTAACCTCAACTAGTGCAGTTTAAACCCCCCGAACTATTTTGCGTGGTTGATCTTATGAAATGATGTATTTTCATTAAAATTGCATGTGATTACATTTACATCTCATTACATAAGTACTGATATTTTGCATCGAGGCTCACCAACCTCAAAATATACAGATCGCGCACTAAAACCAATGCACACAAAACTTTTGTGCTGCGCTCACTCTTTTTCAGTGTGCCACCCTCATGCCCTTACACAAATGTGCTTTAAATCACGACACACACACATACACAAGTTCATTGGTATCCAAAATTTGCGCACTAAGCTGGTGCGCACTAAATCTTGAAGTGTGTGCCCCCTTGCAAGGCTCTTCTGTTAGTGCATCACTCCCTGCGTGCTTATACAAGTACCCATGGTAAAATTCATTTGTTTCTCTTTTATTACGTCATTCCTGCACACTTCCACAGGTGCGTACTATTTATCTTAAACTGAACACTATATTATTTTAGAACCTACACACACTTCTTTGGTATGATAATCACGTGCACTGACTTAATGCGTGCAACACCAAACCAAGGATTTTGTTACTTCAAATCACTAGCTTATAAGTAAAGTACACTTACCTTGATATGTACACTTGGGGTTCAACCTAGGAGTATTACACTTGATTTTTTTAGAATTGTATTTATGTGGTCAAAAATATTTAATAGAAGTGTTCCTAAATCATCATATCTTTCATGATTTAAAAGGTTAGGAAGGCTGGTATTACAATTGTTGGTTACTAATTACTGGTTCTACTCTATCATCTGAGTTATTGACCCAGGTTTCATGTCTTTTTGGTTTCCAACAAAAGCCTCTAAAACTATCGGCCCTCCTAGTAAACCAGAAGGAAACGCAACACACAGAATGCATCGCGTAGTCTCACCCGAGATAGCTTCAATGGGTGGTTGTAAGACTCATGTGTTTATAGACTAGGATCGAGTACAAGATACAAGATCTGTATTCTAGACCATTTATTATAAATTTTATTGCAACCTACTATTATTCACGACTTATTCCCTCAATATCACAACAATATTTAAACAAGCAATGTAACAACTCATTCATTCATTAATCATAACACATAACTACTGAAAAGACGGTAAAGATATGCATGCATTCATCCCATTACCCAGATGTGTTACACATTATTTTCATCATCCCTATGACCGTTAATGATGTAAACCTATCTGTTGCCTTCAGAGGGGTCAGTGACCTGAGTTCCTGAAGAGAGAAGGGAGAAGAACTTTTCCTGAGAAAAGAAGTTGCATTTTCCCTTGTAAAAACCCTGTAAAAAAGGAAGTTCGCAGGTTGCTATATAGGTAGGATGTGAGAATGCCTGATTCTCACAGGTTGCACCATAGCTAGGGTGTGAGATGTTCGCAGGTTGCTCTATAAGAAGGGTGTGAGATTGCGTACACGTGGGAAAAATAATCGTTTTCTCGAATCTTCTAGAAGGAGAAACTTCTATGGTGAGGTGGCATCCGGATGGTTTGGATCTTACTCGCTTTCATGATTTAGTGGGATCATCCTAACCTCCTCACTTTATCCTCTTCAACTTATAAAAGGAGAGGAGTTCTCATGGAGAAAGTTAGCTTTGGTGAGCTTTGGTAAGCTTTGGTTAGCTTTGGTCAGCTTTGGAGATTTTTAGCTCAGCTAGATGAGCCACTTTGTCAAGATAGATTGTGAGTAGTATCAAATCTATGCTCTTAGAATTCTTAGAGTGGAAGTGTGTGGGGAATGAAGGACAGTTGGAAGGGACCTTACAATATCAAGGCCATGGTTGTAATCTCTCTTTCACATTTAATATGATACAGTAATATGATTCTTTCCTATAAAGCTTGTTGTGTTTTATTGTATGATTCCTTGATCGCATACATAGGTTTATATTGAGTTTATGCTATTGTTATCACTTTGGTTGCATTCTTTTGTAGGATCATCATTATATGAGAATTGGAATAGATCTAGGATGGCGATGACAAGAGGAAGCGACATTTAAACGGTATGTCACCCATCCCTCTTTAGTTAGTAAATTCAATATCTAAACTTAAGGAAAGCGTCATGTTCTGGTGTGTTTTGTTCTAGATCTAGGTGGATCTAGGGAGATCAGTTAGTGTCCGCACCTACTGATTAGTCCGATAACAAGATGTTACTGTGGTTCACCCCCTCCTAGGGCTACGTCCACAAATATTTGTCTCTTGGCTCTTTTATTATGGTAATTCTTCATATCCGGCGTCGCGTGCTTACAATTCTCCTCCGATGGGTAAGATCTATATGAGGCAAACTAGATCGCACCAGGCTCCTCATCCTATGATCTAATCCTTAGGTATTCCTTATATCCTCTCCTATATCTCAAAAAATTACAAAATAGTACATAAAAACACTACAATTCGCATCGACTCGTACATATCTATGACGTGACAATGCAAAACCAAACTAACAAGAAGGAACCCCCTATGATACCTATGTATCTATATTTATATATTTCAGGCTCTTCAACCATTTACAATGTATTACCAAAACCATAACCCTACCGACATTAGGTCTTCCTCCCATGCGCGCATGTTGTTCTTCCTTCCAGCTATCACTTTCCTTGTGCACACCTTCTTGCATGAACGCATGTTGTGTTTTCGTCTTGCTGTTACTTTAGTTTCTGCACCCGTTCTTTCCCCACGATCATCCTCCTTTCCACTTCATCCTGCTGCCAACATGCCCCCAACACTGACATGTGGCTCATGCTGAGCCACCTAATCCTTATGAGCTTCCTCGATCTCCTTGGTGATCATATGGAACTTTTCCTTCAGCTCTGTTGTTTGTGTCAGTGCCTGCGTAGTCTTATCCTTGATTCTGTCCACTATCTAGACTGCCACTTTGTCACTCAACAATCCTACACATTCTTCCTGGGTGTGTGCTATCTTTGTCTTAGATTCCTCTTCTTGTGCCAGTATTTTTGCTACTTTCTCCTATAATGGCTCCATTTGAGCCTGATGCTCTTGTTTTTGGGCTTGCACAGAGATTAGCTCTGCCTGCAATTTCTTAATCTCCTACATCCCTTTGACACTTTTGGGGATTGACATGGTATTCTTCTTTTTCTTGAGCTCTTGGATCACTGCATTGATCCTTTCCTCTTCCTTGTCCTACTGTTGGACCTGTGGATCTTCCTCCAAACTTATCCAAAGTTGCGCTACTTTATTGAACACATCAGTTGATGTGCTAACCTGTTGCTTTATCTTCTGCAACTGTGTTGTTTCTTTCTTCTTCCTTTTCTCCTTTCCTGCCAATGGAGTGGTGGGTATGATTTATTCTCAGAGATTCTCCATGTCCTTCTGATATTGCTCACTAGCCTGCACAATATGATTAATATTTTTTGCTACTAGAAGTTTGTTCCCTTGCGCGGTGTTTGGAAGTTTCTCAAAAATTCCTCCTACTCGTCATTCCAGTTTGCTCCTGCGATATTTTTCCTCTCGAGTTTCGAACTTGGCCTGCTCA
This sequence comes from Picea engelmannii, assembly GCA_009831015.1. Lineage (NCBI taxonomy): Eukaryota > Viridiplantae > Streptophyta > Pinopsida > Pinales > Pinaceae > Picea > Picea engelmannii. The sequence continues at coordinate 459,330 of ML782217.1, read as the reverse complement.
CAAATGTTTTCCAGTGCCTCTCGCTTCTTTGTTTCTTGCTATAATTCTACTAAGTTTCTGTGTGTAATATATTGTACCTCGTGGTTGATGCTAACCTAAAACTTGTGTAGTGCCCTTGATGGAATCTGCGTCAAGACCAATTGGATGTGCTCTAAATCCTTTAAGGATGTCTGGAACATGATTTCATCTATGCGAAGCATTCTAGGTGTGATGTAGACCGTTGTGTTTGCGTGTGGTAATGAGTGGACTAGATCTCGTTCTTCTACCTCCACTCTTTCGTCGGTCTGTGGTGTTGATGGCTCTATGCTCCTACTGCTACCTGCTATTTGTACTTCCTTGAGTCTCTTAAGGAACTGTCCCATTTCTGCAAGATATTTTTGCAGTTTGTCCCTGTGATATGTTGCATGGTCTAATTCCTCGGCTAAACAATCCTCTACCATTCTAGCAATCATGTCCCCATCGTCCTCCATAATCGTTTATTTTGACGGTGCGAATTCTTCCTTTGACTTCTTGTGTGTCCCTTCTGCCTGCGCGGCTGGTCTCTTATTTCCCCTTGGTTCCTGTGTGTTGGGATTTGAGGTGGTCTCCTGTGCTCCCTCGATCTGTTTCTGTTGTTCCTTGGTTGACTGTGTATTATCCTTCTTCCCCTTCTAGATTCCTGTCTTCTTTGATCCTTTGTCTATCTATGTTGGCTTGCCTTGGCCTGTTCTTCTTCGCTTGGGCACTTGGATTCCCGAAGGATGCATTTCCCCCTTCTCTGCCTCTCCTTCCGCTATTCTTTCTGACACTTCCTAGGTGATGGTTGGAAACTTCCATTCGTCGGGACATTCACCAATGAACATATTGATATCACCCTCTGTAATGTAGCAGCGCATCTGTGGCCATTGTTTAGTTGGATATTGCCTTGCCTGTATCCACATTGCTTGTCATGTGGCTTGGAAAGTGGCGATGTTCACATACCACGCTACAACCTCGAGTGTTATTATCCACAAGCAGCTGATGGCTTCCTGTATGTCTCATAGGTATGATTCAAATATGATATCATTCTCCTCTTATTGCTAGCATTCATCCCTACTTTCAGCAATAGATACGTTGCTCTCACTGGCTATGGTCTGGTACAAAAAACTACATATCCTGGTTCTCGCCATCCCATGAAGGATATTAAAGTAATCAACCATGAGTAGTTGAACTATGTGTGTAGGTCCTGCGCATCCTTGTAGTCCTCTAGGAATAAGTTCAGTAAGTATGGTGCCCAGCTCATTAATGTGCCTTTTGTGCACTGGGCTACAACTGCAATGACTCCAACTAGTATTTCCTCCTTGTGGCATTTTCTTAGCAACTTACAAGCTAATATTTTTGCACCCAATTGTGTGGCTAAATTGTTGATATATTTGATGATGATTCCTTTGGTCCCCCTGGCGGTGCCATACTTCTTCTTCATTTCTTCTGCCAATGCTTTTTCCTTGGATTTGTCGTCCAGAACCAATGCGGGATCCATACCCTAAATTGGTAAGCCTGTTATTTGTACAATAATCTCAATATTTATGGGGATGGGTTTTTCCAGCCATATTTCCCCTCCATGTGTGACTACTAACAACTTCTTGACGCATGTTGTTGTGTTATGGCCTCTGCCAAAATGTGGTAGGTTCATCAGACCTAAGATTCATGTTTTCTCCATCCCTGAAGCCCACTGGTATAGTTGGTTAACCAGTTCGCCAAGTTGAGTTGTGCCTATGGTCTGTATAAAGACCCTCTACACAAGTTCTAGGAACTTGGCTTCATATGCTACATCATGGTATGAGTATTTGAGCTTCCCAACATGACCAAGTATCTCTAGTCCTACCTGTACCCCAGCTAGTATGCATGGTAGAAAAAAATTTGTTGCAGGTTTATTGCAGGGTAAACTTGGTATCCGTATCTTTTCCTTCGACTACGGTGGCTAGCTTGAAGTTCCAGGGACTTCTTGTTGTCCCCCTATATTCCATTCCAGCCAAGTCGAGACATCATCTGTGGTCTCCCCTGCTAGGTGTTCTGAGATGGTCGTTTGAGACTCATCTGACTCCACTGCTGCTGTTGAATTTGGCGTCATTCCACTAGCTTTCAAAGTTGCTTCTGTATTCTCTGGTTGCACCTCCTTTTGGGTTTCTTCTTCTTGGTTCTGCAATTCCTGCACCACTGTGGTCATATCTACATTGGTGGCCTCCGCTGCTGGCTGCTAAATTTCTTCAAGTATCAGTGTGGGTTGTACTAGTATCCTCTCTTAGAATGGGATTTCATCAATATTGACGACCTCTAGAAGCTACTGTCACCTTCTTTGGAATGTCCTCATGACCTGGCTTGTCTGGCGGTCTGGCTCACTTCTTCTTGCTTGGGCAGTGCCATTGTGGTGAGTATCAAATGGCTGCTAGACTCGAACGGTTTCTATGGTCTCCGTGAACTCTCTCATTTTTCTTTTGCCTCTGTCGTTCTCTATCTGCTCTGTCTTCATGAATAGGCTATGGGTTTCCATGTCTGTGTGTTATATGGCTTTCCCATGAATCTTGTCGAGTACGCTTCCTTGGTTATGGGTTAAATGAACCTTAATTGTGGTTTCAATGCATCTTCTATGGTTTCGTACTTACCATAACTCCTATTGTCCCATGTTTTGTTGGTGCAATTATTGTGTCGTCCCATCGGTCCTTGCTTCTCTTTAATTTCTCCTAGTGTCATCCTGTCATGCTATTGTTGCCGCCTTTATTTTTCCCTCTTGTTTCCTTTTGTATGTAACCATTGTTCTTGCCTTTTCCACATTCATGATTCTAACTTCATGTGGCCTTCCTATCTCTGACATATTGCACCCTATTTAGTTTTGTTTCCTCTTTTTTTTATTTTTACTGTGCGGTGGGTGGTTGACTGTCCTTGTACAACTTCAGTTGGATCTCGTTGATCATTCCTCTAAGTCTGTGCCTGCTAAATATCTTAACTGTATAGTGTCTCCATCTGTGACAGATATTACTTCGTATGGTCTTAACCAATGCATTCTAGGATTTCCTGGGTGCTGTAACGATTTGTTTTCATACATCAATACTACATCTCCTTCCGCTAACATTTTCTTCTTGATGTGTCTATCATGCTAAGATTTTTCTCTTGCTTTCTGCACTTGTTGATGGAATCCTACCAAGATTCAGTCTTCCTCCATGGTCAATAACTGATTCAGTCTCTCCTGTACTGCGCCTCATTCTGTCATTTGTGTGATAGCTTCTACGCACAAGCTGGGTACTAAACATTCTAATGGTACTACTGCTTCTTGGCCATAAACTATTTTAAATGGCATGTGCCCTATCAATGTTTTTCATGTGGTCTTGTATTCCCATAATACTGCTAGTACTTTGAGGTCCTAGTCATCTCTGTTGATGTTACAAATCTTAGTCAGTGTGTTCTCCAGAATCTTGTTGAAGGCTTCCACTGTGCCATTTTCCCGTGGATGATACGGTGTGCTCTTCTCATGATGGACTTCAAACTCTTCATTCATCGCATGGATGGTGTTTTTTATGAAGTGCATTTCTTGGTCACTCATCAAAACTCTTGGGCACCCAAATCGAGTGAGTACTTGTTCGAACAAAAAGTGCGTTGTTGTTTCTGCACTGCAATCTTTTACTGGTGCGGCTTCCACCCATCTTGTTAAATATTTCGTCGCAGTGATAATGCACCTAGCCCCTGTTATTTTTTCCAGTGGGTTGATTGGTCCCACAAAGTCTATTTCCCAATTTTCAAATGCATGTAATATTACTTGTGGTCATAATGGCATCTTGTCCCTTCTGTTGGGTTTTCCTACCATTTGACAAACATCTCATGTTTGACAATACTCCTTCGAGTCTCTGTGAATCATTGGCCACCATAGTCCTGCACGCAATACCTTCTTCATGGTAGCTTTACCCACATAATTCCCTTCTACTATTCCCTCATGGGATTCTTCTAAGACTCTTGGTATTTCATTCTCTAACGTGTATCTTCGCAAGATGCTATCTGCGCCCATTTTATATAAGTTTCTGGCAATCAGTTGATAGTCGACAGCACGAACTACCAGGTTTTTATTTTGTGTGGTGCTATAGTCTTGCGGCGCAGTACCTGTACTCAATTACTGAATGATATTTGTGAAGTTTTCATCAGCAATCTGTACTAAGAATAACTTTTTATTTGGAAAGTTGTCTTATAAATTCATAGGTTCTTCTCCATTTGTGACCCTCGACAAGTAGTTAGGTCCTACATTTAATGTCTCTTCTTTAACTATTATGTCAAAGTTGAATTATTGGAATAGTAGTAACCATTGACAGATTCTCCCCCCCCCCAACACTGGCTTTTTGACAAGGTATTTCAGGGTTGAGTGATATGTGAACATTTTAAAGTGCTTTCCCAATAAGTAATGTCTGAATTTTTGTAGTGCATAGACCATGGCTAGTTGTAAGGTTATGCTCCACAGAGCCTTATAAAACCACAAAAAAAAAAATATTTTAAGGAAATGCTATCCTAACATTTCATAACATCATAACCAACATATGTCCATTCAACTTAGTTAAAATTTACGAACAGATCCTAATTCACTTACAAACAACAACATATCACTGCATATTCCTTATAATACATAAAACAAATACATAAAATGAATTACCTCTTCCTAATGCTAACCCCAAACTCTGTTGGTCGAAGCTGAAGTTGAAATTGTGTCAAACACTACCCAAAACTGAGTTTTCCTCCCTTCCAGCTAGGAGCAGCCAGTCTGGATCCCTAGCTCTAGGATACCGTAAGGATATCCTGGCTCCCATGCCCAAAACCCCCAGCAACCCGGTGCCCCCTTGCGATGGTTCACCCAAAAACTCCCTATATCAAAACTCCCACACCAGAAAATTATCCAAACAGAAATCCAGTCCCCCTGCAAAATGCTTTCCCCCTCCAAAATAATAATCTCTATGCATCTATTCAAGCAGGGTTGTTACATACACCCACCATTTAGGAAACTTTGTCCCGAAGTTAAGGTATCTCATGGTACAAAGGAAAAGAAACATGGTTCACACATTCATAACAATTAACTGACACTATTAGTAAGTAAGTCAAGAAAACTCATACATACTAGTGTATATGTACACGAAATGCATGTGTAGCTAGTACATACAAGTCTCGTGCATGTACTAATAATCAATAACTATCACCCTTTACCAATATATGTATGCATCCAATCCAATCAACAAGACTAGTCTTTTATAAAAGACAATAAACCAATCAAATGTTTACGAAACCTTTAATTACAATTATCTAGTTCAACAATTTTATTTAGACAAGTGTCATTTAGTCACGTAGTTATGAATATTCATATATACACATTTTCTTTTTAGAAGGGAAAACATTAAATTCCACCATCAGACAAATCTCCATACTTTCTCAACTATTTTTACTCATCCTTCCTCCCTAACTTACTTCCATATTCATTCATATCCTTCCTCTGCTAGAATATCTTGGAGCGTCAACTATATTGACCTAACTCCAAATAGAACTCGTAAGTGGAAGTGTCACTATCTCAACCAAGCTTCCCCAACAGGCAACTGATAGTCATCATCACACGTCTTGGGGAGCATGAGCTAACACCATCCTCCCATGACTTCAAGTTTTGGAGGATACACGGTGGGAAATGCCTCCACCCCTCCTAATCATAACTAGGGTCCACACCCTAAAATGGAATATACAATGGCACCGTATTGCTAGGAGTTTTGTCATCGTTTATTTGGTTTTGGGGAGTCTCATCACCTGAAATCCTAGACTGGTCCACATATCATAGCAATGCATCCAAACCAATATAATTTCGCATACAAATATTTGTAGCATAATGTTTCTCGGCTAGTGTTCATGATATCCACTTTCATGATCATTATCCCTTGGCTATTTCATAGCCCATAACCTGCAGATTAGTCTATAACACAACTCATACATTTCTATGCATTATCATCATGTAATTGCATGTAATCACCATTTCAATTCGGTATCCGTGTACCAACAACTTAACATCAAAGTTTTCAAGTTAGAAATAGATCTCATAATATCCCATAATTCCATCTCGATGAGCTTATAACCAATCCATTCCAATGATTAGGTCATACACCCCGAGAGCAGTGACATATACCTTCAATCTAGTAGTACACACTCCCAGGTTTACTATACAATTATCAACACTAGGTCCTACCGCTTGTTTTTCCCCCGAAGCCATCTCGACTTGTTTAAAGTCATCGTGCTCGTAGGCTACCAACCCACTCTTTTCTAATGCAGATGGTGAAAT
>ML782217.1:420815-452976 GCA_009831015.1 Picea engelmannii | reverse complement strand
ATCTGTCACACCAGAATCAAATAAAATCTTAATATCGATATGATTTAGCATACCTGATGACTTCACCACCGTGGATTGATGTTCGGCCTGGCGATTATTGACCGCTATGTAAATCTGGTGGCTGCTACTTTCTCTTCCCATCGGGGCCTTTCTTTCTCTATGTGCGAATCTCGATTGTAACTCTAGGCAGTCATGCTGGTAATGGGGTCCTCCGCACCCCCAATAGGTAACACAAGATTTAACCTGCGCACTGTTATGTGACTATCTATGAAACGAGTTCCTTCCCCTGGAACCCCTGCCCCTACTAGTTGTTCCCTAAGATGGTCGTGGACCTGTCTGCGTCGTTGGTGAAGAACGAGATGCTACACTCACTGCCATTGAAATCCCTATGGTTACTGTCCTTGGTGTGACTCTATTACCATATGGAGGTGGCCTTAAGCCCCCTCCCCTGGAAAATGTCCTAGGGGTCTTCCCAATGAATCCAAGACGATGTGGAAATGTCGGTCTTATACCCCCAGTTAATTTCATGTGTTCCTCCACATAACGCGCATTTTCCACAGCTTCTGCTACCGAATACGGTTTCCACATCCACACCATAGCTCTTATCTTAGGGTTCAATCCATAGACGAAGCTCTCTTCCTGTCGTTGGTCATTATCCATGTATGAAACATACTTGACTAGTTCCATGAATCTAATCTCATACTCTTCTACAGTCCTGTTTCGATGTACTAAGGCATGAAATGCCCCTACCTGTTGTTCCTCATAATAAGCTAGCAGATATTTCCTTCGAAACCTCTCCTCAAAAAGTTCCAAAGATACTGTGTCCGGGGTAAGATGCAGTTGTTTTTCCAGGTTGCCCCACCAGTTCAAGGTGTTGTCTCTTAACTAAAAAATTTCTATCTTCACCTTTAAGTTGGACACATAGTCCCTTAAGGCAAAACACCTTGTCATGCCTTCCAAACATGCTTTCGCGCATTCACTAGCGCGACCCCCGACAAACTCCGAAAGTTTGATCTTCTGCAATCCTCGAGTGATGTCTTTGGGTGGAGGTCCTCCCCCCAAATCCCTCGACGCTTATGGATTACCCGTTCCATATGGTGGGGGTTCCACTTCGGTCGCTGCTGGTTGTCACCCCTTTAAAGTCTCATTTATGGCCTCCAACAAGCATAGTATGAGAGCTAGTTCGGGCGATGGTGGTGGCAGCACTCGCGGTGTTGGCAGTGCCTACGATGATGCTCCCCTACCTTGATTCCCTTGAGTCCTAACCATCCTGTATGATTTAACCTACATCAACCAAATTTGTTAGGGTGAGTTCAAGGACGTTTCAAATTTGCGCTACTTAAACTAGAAACAAGGTTAGGCGTAAGTTTTTCTTTACCTGTCTGTAAACAAATGTTACTCTCTTTAGGGGATTGGCTAGGTTAGGATTAAGAATCTAAGATTGATTTCTTCACCTAAGAAAACTATTGACTCCCTTTCCCAGTAGCTACGCTAGCCTTGCGTCATACTCGCCAATTCCTCTAGCTTACTCTCCTAGTGTGTATGTCACCTCCTTCCTGCTTGTTCTAGTCTAAGTCCTTTAAAATTTTCTCTTACAACTAATTATCCTTCGATGCTTGACTCATGAGCTTTCCTTGGTGCATTGTACATATGTGTTGAATTGCGTGTCTCGGTGGCTGCAGGTGCGAGTCTTTAAGGATTGTAGAGTGGCTTTCAGCATTGGAACTTAGCGCTTGTGCGTTGTGGTTATGTATTTCTTCCTGACTTGTGGTCGTATGATGTAGTGAGCCTGAGGCGATGCCTTGAAGCTTAGAGTTTGAATTTGACTGGTGGAATGGAGTGGAGGGACTTGGAACTTGGCTCGATGAGTTGTGTGTACGGTCTCGTGAGCTTGGCGCTTGGATAATCGAAGATTATTCTTCAGGATAGTACTTTGCTACTATTGATAATTAAACTATTTATATGTGAATTTATTTGTAAAAGTGATATGTGTGGCATGTTGGTGTTAGTGCTCTTCCTAAGGCGCTTCGCTTGGTGGGTGGTCTTGGGTTCAAAACCCATGGACCCTCTAACATTTTAATTAACTTTAATGTAGTTTACTTTACACTAAATATACAATTAATTTAATTAATTTTCTTTTTTTTAGATAATTAGTTACACTAATAATTTTAAAGTTACTTAATTATCTTTTAAAAAATTATTTTTATACTAAATTATCTTAAATTATCTTTAAATTAATTTAAACTAAATTAACATAAATTATTTTTACACTAAAATAAAAAAATAAAAAAATAAACGAACACACACAAAATTTAATAATAAATATATAAAAAAATTAATAAAATATATAAAAAAAATAATAATAATAATTAAAAAACAAAAACAAGTGCGGGCACACATGGATTCCATGTGCCCTCCTTGCTTCCTCCAGCGCCTTCCTTTACTAAACCCTAACTCTACAATTCCTGTCATTTTCTTTTGGCTACGTGGTTGACCGCCATGGCCGTTCCCTCTGCATCCTTCTTTTTTGGTGGTTCTCTCGCTAAACTGGTATGCAATCAGTTCTTCCCTGGTAACTTGGTAGCAGGTCGAGGGAGGAGACCAGGTTTTGGGGAGTGGTCTGCAGGCTTGCACCTACATTTTTTTTTTGTATATTAATAAAAAAAAAAATTATATGTGCAGCGCGTGGCTCTTCCTTGGTGTGTTGTTCCATGTGTTCCAGTGGTTTTGCATTTTTGGCGCTAGGTTTTATGTTAAATGTGTGGATAACCCGGCTCTTCCTTGGTGCATTGTTCTGTGTGTTCCAGTGGTTTTGTGTTCTAGGTGCTAGGTTTTATGTTAAATGTGTGGATAACCCACGTTGTATTGTGTGGATAACCTGCGTTGAATGTGTTATGTGCAAGTGGTGCGTGGAGTTGTTCACTAGTGTGTTGGACAGATTTGACTGTTGTGTACCCCCTTTTGGGCTTCTCGTCCATGTGACTTGGCTTGATGCTTTGCACTTGTGCGCTCAGTCTCTACAGACTTGTGTTGTGTTACATGTGCTTCGCCTCATGCACATTCTCATGAGCTTGGTGCTTGGTTTTAGCATTAACTTGACACGTAGTGCACTTTGACACATCCCTTGTGGTTTGGCGCTTGGTCTCGGGTTTTGATTTGTGATGTGCATGTGGTTGCTAACCCGTGTTGGCTCCAGATGTGTTGTGTAATGTAGAAGTCCGCCCGTGGGCTCGTCCTGCAAGTGGCTTTGGCGCTTGGCCTCGGGTTTTGATTTGTGATGTGCATGTGGTTGCTAACCTGCATTGGCTCAAGACACATGGTGCAATGTAGAAGTCCTGGAGTTGTTAAATGGCTGTGGTTTGACCACCCCTACCCAGATTCAAAAGGTGGTCCTTTGCAAGCCTAGGATTTTCTTTTCCAGTGCTGAAGGAATCATACAGTCTAAACTCACCTTCCTTAGGACTAGAATCTGGTGGCTGCTACTTGGGGGGAAGGATTAAATTTGCTTCGGGAAAAATTGTCAAGGTACACGTTCTAGTCTTATGTCACTCACTGCTGCTATTTGTATATTCCTAATTGGCAGCTCTATGTACGAAGTATTTTGCATAAGATCAGATAAATTCGGGCATTGCTCTATTTGGTCTAAATATAACATGAATTTCATTTCTAGATGTGGGGCTGTAGCTTTATGTGCTAAAGTACTAGGTCTCATAGTTTTTTTCTTTTGGAAAAATTAATTTTTTGGTAGTACTCATTAAATTTCAGACTGTCATTCTCTTTATCAAGTTTCAAACACAACGATTCTTTTTGTAATGAAGTTGCCAACATGACCAGATCCATTAACCAAGATTTTAGGCATGTTTTTAAGTACTTAAGTGGATACATTAAGGACAACTGCAAATGAATGATTCTAATTTTGTTTTAGTTTATCTGGGTCAATGTTTGATAAGGTTTCTAGGCATGGTTGATATCTGTATGGAGCCTGATTTTGTATGCTCACTTTCTCTAGGGAGCTGAAAATGAGGAGTTTGAAGCTGCATCAAGGAAAGAAGATGATGTGTTATTTTATCAAACAACTAGTGTCAGTGTAGCCGTTGTTCTTGGCATTAACACAAAGGCAAAGCGGCCAGCATCGGTACTATTGAAACTCTGGGAGCTTAACTTATGTGGACTTGAAGATTTAATATTAGTCCTGAAGGTTTTTCTTGTGATATATATATATATATATATATATATATATTACTTTCAAAATGTATAATATTATATCTTTTCAATTGGGCATATTGTTTATATATAGATCTGTGTAAAAATAAAATAAAAATTTGTGTTTTTGGCTTGCAGGTTAGGTGGATCTGGAGTTGGAGTTGGAGCTTGGAGCTTGGCCCTTAGGCCCAGATTTATATCTAATTGTGGTTTTGGATAGGTGGGTAGGCCCTTGGCTCCAAATTTTGAACCAGGGCTCTGATACCATGTGTAAGGTTTTGCTCCACAGAGCCTTATAAAACCACACACAAATTAAATTGTTTTAAGGTAATGCTATCCTAACATTTCATAACATCATAACCAACATATATCCATTCATCTTAATTAAAATTTACGAACATATCCTAATTCACTTACAAACAACAACATAACACTACATATTTCTTATAATACATAAAACAAATACATAAAATGAATTACCTCTTCCTGATGCTAACCCCGATCTCTGTTGGTCCAAGATGAAGTTGAAACTGTGCCAAACACTGCCCAAAACCGATTTTCCTCCCTGACGGCTAGGAGCAGCCTGTCCGGCTCCCTAGATCCAGGATACCGTAAGGATATCCTAGCCCCCATGCCTAAAACCCCTAGCAACCTGGTGCCCCCCTGCGATGGTTCACCCAAAAACTCTCTATATCAAAACTCCCACACCAGAAAAATATCCAAACATAAATCCAGTCCCCCTGCAAAATGCTTTCCCCCTCCAAAATAATAATCCCTATGCATCTATTCAAGCAGGGTTGTTACACTAGTTCTTCTCTTTCTGTCGTGTTATAGTTCTGTTATGAGTCTGATAACTTTCTGCTTGCGAACACTATTGGGTGATCCAAGTCTCTTGTTCTTGGATGCACCAAGATAGCTCTAAGTGCTATCCCTGATGCATCTACATGCAGATGGAATGTCTTTTCCCAGTCTTGAAATACTAATATCAGTGCGGTAACCATCTTTTCCTTCAAGGTATCCAAACCGTGTTGACACTGGTCATTCCACTGAAACTTTGTATCTGTCTATAAAAAAAATTCCATTGGTGTTGTGATCTGTGCATATCCTTTGATGAATTTCCTATAATATCCTATGTGTCCTAACATTGCTCTTAGCTGACGGACTATTTTTGGTGCTGGCAAGGTAACAATGACTGTGATCTTTGCCAGATCTACTAATAGACCTTGTTTGCATACTATGTGGCCCAATAGTATCCCAAAAAATGTTCCAAATATGCATTTATTGATATTTAGTGATATACGACACTATCTACATCTTTCTAACATCAGTCGTCAAACTTCCACATGGTTTTTCAACAAGTTGTAGATTGTCCAATCATCTAGGTATACTTCAAGAAATTGATGGATGAATTCCTTAAACACAACAATGACTACTCTAGAGAATATTGTTGGTTCATTCTTCAGTCCAAATGACATGACTGTGTAATGATAAGATCCCCATTCTATCACAAACGTGGTCTTGTGTATGTCCTCCTGTGCTATCCTAATCTGGTGGTAGCCTGAGAATCCATCAATGAATGAGTAAGCTTCATGTCCACCCACGTTCTCTAACACTTCATCTGTGAACGGTGTAGGGAACAGGTTGTGTAGGAATGAATCGTTCAAATTCCTCAAGTCCATGCATATCATGATCCCTCTTCCTTGTTTCTTGCCTTGTACTACCATCGGGATTATCCATTCTGACTCCTCAACTGGTTCTATGATGTCGGCTTCGAGCATCCTGTCAATCTCATATTTAACTTTCTATTTATATATAGGGTTCATTTTGTATGGTCGTTGTCTAATAGGTATCACTTCAGGTCTAAGTGGTATCTTCATTTCTCCCAATTCTTTGGCTATACCCTTCATCTCTATGAATGTTGTGGGAAATAGGTCATTGTATTCACGTAACAACTCTATGATACTTTCTACTTTTTTCTCATCCCAGTATTCTCCAACGCTGGCCATTTTGGGTTTCTCATCTATCCCGAAGTTAACTTTATTTACCTTGATTGGTGAAGAAATGACCTCTAATTCGATGTTTGGGCCTCCACATCTCTTTCACCTTCTACTTCTTTGATCTGAATATCGTGTGAATCATCTTCGTCCGATGCTTCCTCCTGTACATGGTAACATGACAACAATTCCTTGACTGTCTATTTATTTCGTTGTTGCTCTTCTGTGATAAATTCTATTTCTGTTTCTTTGAGGAATATTATTCCTCTGATCTATCTAAGGGCTGCATCTATGTTTGGGTTCTCATGCTCAAATGAGAAAGTGACTGTGAAATTTTGTCGCAATGTTGTCCATGTCATAGTTCCTTTGTGCAATTCCTGGTCCGTATACCAATTCACTAGTATTCCCTCTAGAGTATGTATGAAGTGATGAGGCCATTCCTCTGGTGGTGTCATTTTCCATAACATTCTACATGGCTCCAAGTTTTTTGTTGGTGCTCCATTTCCTTCATATTTATGTTGTTTGTTGTTTTTCTGTTCTGTGTCGAACCTTATGCACAATAAATGCTTACATTGGTACCAGTATGTGATTGTCTCTTTGTGTGCGCTCCACCATCTTACCAGTGTGGCCTTTAGTGCTAAGTCAAGTGCTAACAGACTCTAGTTCTCTAACACTATGTCTTCATACTGTGTCAAGAATGTTTCCAAATCATTTATTCCATGGAAGTTGGGTGGTTATCTGATTTCTGTGCCTATACATCTTACTGAGCGGTCTATTCTTGCACATATTCGTATGGATACTTCATGTAGCCTCTATTGCCAGTTCTATAAACTGGTGTGTGAGTTTGTTTCACATGAAGTAATGCTCCACCAATTGAGTACCCCATCTGCAGTTGGGTTTACATAATCCTCATTGTGCATAGTTGTTCTGTACAACTGGTCAATTTCCTCTAAATATAGGCAAGTAGGTTCTACAAACCTCTCCCCTTCTGATGGTTCTAATGGCACGATGACCCTATATTCTCTGGAATCAAATGTCATTTTCCTGGTCTTCAAATTGATTATGGCCTGGTTGTCGAACGTCCAATCTAGACCAAGCAATGTCGAGTAAGGTTTTGTGTCGTCCACTATTCAATGACTTTGAAATCTTCTTTAGTGTGCATTCCATCAAGATCTACTATCACTCCTTTCAGTCTACCTATTGGTAGGACTCTGTGTTGGTTTGCTAGTTTCAATTAAACAAGTGAGTATCCTAATGTGGGCTCTCCCATGCATTGCCATGTCTTGTTTGGTAACACATTTACTTCGGATCCTAGATCTAGTATAATGTCTCCCATATTGAAATCCCCAATGTTAGCATTCAATCTAAATTCCGTTTTTGTTCTTCTTTTTGTGTGTAGATGATTAATTGTTTTAGGTTCTAGCTTTCCTTTCGTCTCGCTACTACACTTTTATAGGTTGTTTTGAAATATTTTCATAGATGATGGATCACTTAATACTTTTACACATGATTGCAAAAAGCCTTTGATTTTACTTACTTGTCCCGTGGATGCATTTCCTTGGTATGATCCAATGATGGAGGCATCTCATATTCTGATGCTTCCTTGTGTGGTTGTGCAGTTGAAGTAGACGTTGTTTCCTCCTTTTGAAATTCTTGTTTGGCCTCCTTAAAGGTCTCCTTTTCCTTTTGCGTGTCGAAATTCTTTCTTGGTTCAGTGTTATTCTTTACCCATTGGTTCTGCGTTGGTTCGTGTCTAACTGCGTCAGTGCCTATTTTAGCTCCTCTGCAGGTAACCATGTTGATTTTTCATCCTTCATCCCTTCCTTCGACTGAAATCCACTGAACATTCTAATTTTTCTAGTTCCTCTTTTCCTAAATCTTCACTAGTAGTGTCGGACATTCCTCTGTATCATGGTCTGATGTGCGACAATACATACAAGTTGTTGGTGGAAGCGGGAATTCCCTTACATAATGTCCTAGTTGCTGACAAGTATGACATGTGACTGGTCCTCTACCTTGTCTGAAACCTCCTCTGGCTTGTCTTCCTCCTTTGTATCCTACTCGATCACCTCTCGGCATGTTATACTAAGGCACCTAATTATACTGCACGATATTGTATTGAGGTTATGCCAGGTTGTACTATGGCTGGACGTTATTGTATGGTTGTTGTGCAGTATTATACTATTGTTGCATAGTGTTGTATGGAGTTGGGGCTTGATTGAACTGTGGCATTGCTTGCCCAATCATCATTTGAGACTGTACCCTATATGCATCTGATTTCCTTTCTCACATCAACTCCATGGTCCTGTAATCATTATCGTCATGGCCCACTGACTTGCAAAAGGTGAAATATGAAGTCTTTGGAACTATCTGGTATTTCTGCATCATCGTGCAGTGATACGGGTCATGACCCAGTTTCTTTCATATTTCACACCATAATCCTCCCATTGGTAATGGATTCGACATTCCTTCTGCCATATACTGCACGAATGTTGGACATTCATTCTTGTGGTGCCCTTCCGTCCTGCACATGGTACACCGAACAAATTCTCGTTTGTCCTTGTTCTTATTCTGGTTCATGTAACATCCCGCTCTGGCACACTGAGAAAACTTATTCTTTAAGGAAACTTTCTTGCAAGTGATCCGGATTTTTATGCTATTAAAAATTTAGATTTTAATTATGAGGCGTTATGGGTTGATGAGATGTTGTTTTAATACATTGACATAGACAGGTGCTATTGACTCGGTTTTACTAAGTGTGCAGGGTTTTGGACCTCGAGGATGCAGAGGCAACGATGGAACCCCTTGGACTCCAAATCGAGTCAGGGAGTGTACCATTGGGGTTTGATTGTTTTATTGTGATATTAGTGCATATGACTGGATGATATGATATGGATATGTTCTGACATGATTTGTTGATGATGCACGCTGATGATAGCTTGTCGACCAGACTCACATATGGAGTAAAGGGGTCACACACAACTACCAAAGATGTTGAGGGAGAGGTGTGGACAGCAGCCCTGCCACAACCTACTAGCAGTCTCGTCGTGGATCAAACTATAGGTTAGTGATTACCTAGTTCGAGAGGACCCATGATGTCGTGAGGGCAGACTGCGACAATCGCTCACGATGATTCTAAGGAGCGTTTAATAAGGTGGGGGCCTTATTCCTTAGAATCCCTTTGTCTCCCACAAGTTCACCTAGCGGAGTGTTGACTCCAGGGGTTATTGATGTCTACCAAATCAGTCAAGAGGCAAGTGGCACCCTTGGAGCACGTAGTGCATCCTGAAGGGCACGTTGCGCAAAGGAACAGATGAGGCGAGTGGCACCCTTAGAGCACCTAGTGTGTCTTGAAGGGCACGTCGCATTGTCGATGATAGACGGATGAACCTAGATGGCCCTAAGACAAATAACATGTTAAGTAATTTTTAAAACAATTTCCCTAATTAAATGTCACCCAGTACAAAATCTAAGTTCTAAGTCAAAAATTACGCTAGGGGTAAAATTTTGTCTACCTTTAAATAATAATAATAATAATAATAATAATAAATAGATAAAATAAAATAAAATAATAATAATTAAAATAAAAACCACTTAAATATTAATTATGATATTCATAAAATTTTGTAACATGAAGGGAGTAAGAAATTAATTTATTCATAAGAAATAAAATCTGTGGTTATAAAATGTAAAGAGGGAATTAATTATTTAATCTTTTGATAATTTAAAATATACTAAATTAATGATAAAAGTAAAAAGGGGTTAAATTCCACACGTCTTTTTGATTTCTAAGTAAAAGGGGAAGGAGGGAAAAAAAAAAAAATAGGAAACTAGGGGAAAGAGGTAACATAAAAAGGGAAAAAGGGGAACTTAAGGGAAAAAGTGGGAAGTCAACTTAGTAAAGAATCTACATTTAAGAGCTTTCTAATTTTTAAACTGAATTAGCAATTTAATAAAAGGGAAAGCTATTAAAACCTGTAAGAGAATTTGGGGACACCTAGGAGTGATTCTAGGAGTAAATCTAGGTGGGTGAGGGAAACACAGATAATTACTTAATTAAGGAAATTAATTTATGGAGGAATGTAGGGGATGGGGGACACTTGTACGGAGAGCAAATTTTAGGAATTTATTTTTAAAACTTTAATTAAATTAGATTGTAGGAAAGAAAGGAAGTTTGAAAATCTATAAAATAAAGGAAGGAGAAGGAAGAAGGATCATCTTCTGTTTACGTAATGTTACGCTGCAGAAATATCAACTTGACTAATTTACTTGTGGGAGTTGGGATACCCAGCTCAGTGAGGAGTGGTAGCTAGGCCTTGCGAGGCGAGCTGGGAGCTAGATGAAATCTTTAGATAGTCTGTGTGGCCCCTTTGCGGCTCAGGGGGGCTAAGGGGGAAGAAGATTACCCCTAGCATTGGTTGGGAGGTACCGGTCAGGTCTTGATGGTCAGCGAGTGGGAGTTGCACAGAGCATGGGATGTCATTCGAAGCGGGCAATCAGGCAATGGTACACTCTTTTATTTTGTAGAGTAGAATGCATTAGGACTTATGCTTGGATCTACTTATTTAATGGGAAAGTAAACTGATGTATTTTTAAGTTGATGACGAAACTTTTCTTAGCCTATCTCTTTGGTTTTTGTCTCCTATGGCCTCGTTTCCTGGCATGTCATGACCACCTAGTGGTGTTGATTGTGACCCCATCGATTGTTTTCCTTTGTCCCTAGCTCCTCAGTCCTCACCTGAGCAGTCATCCAGGAGCTTGATCTACAGTCATCCCCTTAGCGTTAAAAGACCTATGGATCTCAACGCCCTTCTTTTCTATGCGAGGATGTTGAGAAAAGGATAGCCCTGTTAGTCGTCTACCCGTAATGTTGTCCTTGACTAAAGGTTCGACTTGCTCCTTGATGTGTTTACATGACCTTGAAATTTTTAATGATGGCAAAGTTTCTTTAATTCTGTGTTCTAATCACTGGATAAGTTTATCTCTGCATTGTTATATATTTGCTAGATGGACCAACAATGTGTTGCATTACCTCCCTCACAACTTAACTCTGTGTTTTCTATGAATGGCCTTTATCACTGTGAATTTATCTCTGCACAATAATATCTAATGAGTTTTATATTGAGCTTCATCCTTTGGTTGATTTCCTTCAATTATTCTAGTCCATGTTTTCATTTCTGGGGTGTTGGGTTGGAATTGTTACCTTGAACTCTACAAATTTTGATGGCTATCTTACCATGTGAGATGCATTTTTGAGGCGTTCGATTCCCACTGTTAGGTATACATTCTTGGGTAACAAAAAATAAGAAAAAGAAAAAGAAAAATCAACTTCCAGTAAGCGATTCCACTCTGCATTATTATCCCTTTTTATTTGCAACCTCGCGCAGCGTAATCCTCACTTTTACTGGTGATTTATCTTTGCACAACCATAAAATCTTTAATGATTATTTCACCCTGAGTGTTCATCCCCTTATAGTAGCGATTTCATTTTGCTAATGTTTTAGATTTCGTTTGCTAGTGCTTAGCAGTGGGCGAAATGGAAATCTGTTTGCTCATACCTTAGATTTCATTCTGCTGGTGCCTAGCAGTAGGCGAATTAGAAATATATTTGCTCATGCTTTAGATTTTGTTCTGCTGGTGCCTGGCAAAGGGCGAATTAGAAATCCAATGCTCATGCCTTAGATTTCGTTGCTTGTGCCTGGCAGTGAGAAAATCTATAATACCTTTTTATTTATTCACAAAATTCGCACCAAGATTTCATCAATTTCGTTTTTAAAAGAAAAAATTATTTATATAACCATTCGGGGTCTTAGACTTTCAGTGTTGAGACTTATTTTACCTTTATCCGCGCAGCCACTCCTTACCCTGTGATAGCCACCTCATGTATTTATTCATGGCATTTGGACCAATGCATCATTCAATTTACCAGGACACCAACTGTCACTCATACATTAAGGTGGCGATCTTTTTTTATCCTGACAGCTTTCTGTTATATTCTGGCAATGAAATTTATTGATTTGTTAGCATTCAAAGTGTGTTGAATAGAGTAGTTGTGAAATCCTTTAACCGCATAACAACATTCATTTTTTCCTGAATGACTCTCCCTTGACAACAACCACTTATATTTAGACAATAGCTGCAATTTAGTGGTCGACAATTTTATTTTTAATTATCGATTGACAACTGATGTATTGATTCTAATTAAAAATATTGCAATTACAAATTTCTTAATTTTTATAACTTTCCTTTGTCATCTTTATGTCGGGTGGGAACTAGTTACATACAGACTTTCTATTTCTCATGTTCCTTAAAATGGTTAGCTCAATAATCTTTAAGTTTATTTAGATAGAAAAAAAATTTATAATAATAAAAAAATAAAGTTATTTTAGAACCCTTTTAGAAGATAGGTATTAGTAAGAGATAGATTATCATTGTCACAAGTTTGTCATATTATATTGACATTGTTGGTCAAGGATATATGGCATGTTGGGATACATAGGGTTATATATACATTATAACTCTCATCTAGTATGTAATTTTATTTTTAATATTAATAAAATTGTGTGTGGAGGATACTTGATGAACTTAATAGGGTATCAAAACTATGGAAATCAAAAGACCATGTAAATGAGAAATGTATGGTAGACTCCAAATCCGAAGGTTGTATTTCTTTGTCAAGTGAAAGAATGTATTCAGTGGGGTATTTCTGTAGTTATTTAAATAAAATAAAAAAAGGAAAAAAAAAAAGAAAAATATTTTCAATTTTGAAATATTGATCTTTGCTTTCACATCTCTTTTTGAAATTATTTGTAATTCAGTTCTTCTTTTCAATCAATTTTATAATTTTTGTAAAGATCCATGACAGTCAAATTTTAGATATATAATTCCTTATAGATCAACAAATTGTTCGTAAAATAATTGCAAATCTAATAAATCTAACAAATCTACCTTATAATTTGGATAAAAAGAAATTGTTTTAATATAAATTTTAGTGGGTATTATTATTCAGCTTTCTTGAAGTGGCTCTATGCCTAACTCAGGGCACCTCATGATAACTATGATGACCTTAATAACTCGATAATAGTTCACTCCTTCCCCTTTCGACTTCTTGCTTAAGCGATATCGTTCTAGGTTGTTTGCAAAGTCGTTTCAGCTTGCGCTACCCGATGAGGGTGTTGATGTTTATTATAAGTAATGTTTATACTTGATTATGTAAACATTTAATGTTCTTGGTTTCTCACTGTAAGGGTTCTAATTACTTGTGTAATTAATTTTGGGTTGCTAGGATGATTTTCCTTAGCTTAGTAGGCTTGGTCTGCTTGAGTCAGGCGGGATGTAGACACCTCCTTATTCCTCAGAACAGTCGCCAACCCTGAGACCTTAAATGGTCAAAATCAATGGGAACATGGGCTTGAGCATCGCTTATGTGTCCTGGAGGTCCTAACCATTGCAGAGTACGACGGGCGGGTAGTCAGTCTTATTTTTTTGTTGGTTGATTGTCGTTCATTGCTTCTAGATGCTTGATGTGCATCTGAGGTCGTTATGCTGTTGTCGTAGTTGCATGTGTCATGTTCGTCATCATGTTGCGATGCAGAGTATAATGCCCTTATTACCCTTGTACACACGCACACACACACAAAAAAAATTCCACTTGCTATGAGAGGTTGATTTCATGACGAATGGGTGGTTTGTTACATATGGTATCAGAGCCAGGTTCAACCCGCGACTTGGGATCGCTATGGATTTCGTTAATATGAATGATTGATTATACTATTGCTGATCAAGTTGACTTGTGTGCATGCAAGTAATCATGGTTAGAGGATTCCGCGGAGGCAGATGATGGGGTGCTAGGGGAGGAGGCACGACACCTCCAGTAGCATACACACCTGAGGGGTCTAACCCCTAGGGAGACGAGCATGTTCTCGGATAGGAGCAGATAGAAATTGGTGATGTAGTCGGAATGATGAGATATTTTCAGTGCATGTTAGAGGAAATGCTCATCCATTTGGATAGAGATGAGGCCAGGGCACCAGCACCCGCTGAGGTTCCACCACATGCTCCAGCCAGTACTAGTAGCATTCACCGTGAACTCAAGAAGGTCAAATTTCTTGAGTTCTTTGGTGCCCCGGACGGCGTAGCCGCCGAGGCATGGTTGGAGAACATGGAAATGTGTTTTTCTCTTCACAATTACACCTCCAATATGAAGGTCCGCATGGCGGTATTTCAACTGAAGAGGAGCGCTCTTCTATGGTGGAAGACGCTCCTACCACAACTGAACATAGTCGTCAAAGACGTGTCATGGGAACTGTTCGAGGAATAGTTCTGAGAAAGGTATCTTTCAGAGGAATTCATTGAGCATCAGCTAAATGAGTTCAATGCCTTACGACAAGGTGGCCGCACGGTGCCCAAGTACAAGTCCCATTTTATGGAGTTGCTCCAGTATGCTCTGCACCTTAACACTGAGAAACTTAAGGTCAATTGGTTCGTTTTTGGCCTTAATGGTAGCCTGCGTGAAAAGTTTAGTATTTTGATGCCTCAAACCTTGCATGATGCCATCTAGAAGGCCCTCATAGCAGAGGAGGATCTTATCAGTGGGGGTCAGACCAGGATTCCAGCGAGACATACGTCGAGATATCATGGCTTCTAGAGGGGATCCACTTTCACTACACCTCGGCGATCGACGCCTCAACAATGGACACCTTATCGGGGAGCACAACATCAACAGCAGCATCGCTCGTAGCGGCAACAATTTAGGCATGTTCAACATAACAGACCAGGGTTCCAGGCTAGCAGGCCGTCATCTTCTACTTTGGGTACCAGGACTACTAGGCCGAAGAAGGGGTGTTGGACATGTGGGGAGCCACACTACCAATGTGAATTCCCTGTGGAGAGGACCAGAGCATCCAAATCATCCGGACCCACTACCGTGGGAGATATGGGCAAGGCCCATCAAATTCATGCAGCAGTGAATAACTGCCAGGTAGAGCATCAGTCGACTGTGCTCGAGATGATAGGTACCGTCGCTGACTAGACCCTTAGTATTTTGATAGATCCCGGTGCTGCCAAGAGTTTCATCTCTAATGTAGTGCTAAAAAGGATTAAGGTAAAGGCAGTCAAACAAGATGAGTTTATCTTCATGGAGATGGCTTCAGGAGCCAAGAAGAAGGTTGGAGGAAAGGTTATGGGCTGTGTCCTTAACCTGGGAGAGTTTGTCACAAGGGCCAACCTATACATCACGATCTTAGGATCTTCTGACATCGTGATTGGTATGGATTGGTTGGAATCGCATGAGGAAATACTCAATGGTAAGACAAAATGGTTGAGCTTGGTCAATGACGAGGGATAGAGACATGTGATTGTAGGATGGAATCAGGGAGTTTCCCTGAGGTTCATCTCTTCCTTATAGCTATGGAAGAGTATGCAGAAGGGGTGCAAGATTTATGCTATCCTTTCGTTAAATGGGAAGGTTGTAGTGGAATTTCTAGAACACCTTCCGGTGGTGAAAGAGTTTGTGGGCGTTTTTCCAAAGGAGTTACCTAGGATGCCACCAGAGAGGGAGTTGGAGTTTACAATAGACTTGAAACCAGGGACTGAACCGATAGCAAAAATGCCTTATCGGATGTCGACCCTGGATTTACAAGAGTTGAAAATGCAACTGAAGGAGTTGCTAGACCTGGGCCTGATATGTCCTAGTGTGTCACCATGGGGTGCACCTGTTATTTTCATACAAAAGAAGGATGAATCATGGAGGATTTGCATTGACTACCGTCAACTAAACAAGGCTATGATCAAGAATTAGTATCCATTGCCGAGAATTGATGATCTGTTTGATCAAATGAAGGGTGTGATGGTGTTCTGCAAGATCAATTTGCGATTAGGGTATCACTAGTTACGGATCAAGGAGGATGAAGTCCCTAAGACTACCTTTAAGATGAGGTTTGGACATTATGAGTTCATTGTTTTACCATTTGGACCGACAAACGCCCCAGGGGTATTTATGAGTTTGATGAATGGGGTGTTCCACGAGTACTTGGACAAGTTTATCCAAGTATTCATTGACGATATTTTGATCTACTCTCGGATGACAAAGGAGCATGACGAGCACTTGCGCTTGGAACTACAGTGTCTGCGAGAGCACAATTATATGGGAAGTTGTCCAAATGCTCTTTTTACCAATCGAAGATTCACTACTTGGGGCATGTCATCTCTGACAAAGGCATCGTCGTGGATCCAACAAAGGTCGAGGCTATTATGGAATTTCCTGCACCGACGAATGTCTCAGAAGTGCATAGCTTCATGGGTTTAGCAGGATACTATCGACGATTCGTCGAGGGATTTTCAAAGATAGCAAATCCAATCACAGAATTGCAGAAGAAAAATGAGAAGTTTGTTTGGACCAAGAAATGCGAGGAAGAATTTCGAAGGCTTTAGGAGTTGTTGAAAACAACACTGATACTAAAGGTCCCTGACATGGATGTGGACTTATTGGTATGCACTGACGCATCCAAGGAAGGCTTAGGCAGAGTCTTAATGCAAGACAGATGAGTAATCACTTACATTTCGAGGAAACTGAGAAGGCATGAGGAGAACTACGTGATGCATGATTTGGAGTTGTTAGCCATCGTATATGCCTTGAAGGTTTGGAGACACTACCTTGTTGGACAAAAATTTGAACTAAAGAGTGATCATTGTGGACTACAACACATATTTACGCAAAGTGACCTGAACGCGCGACAACGGCGTTGGTCAGAATTGCATAGCGAGTACGATTTTGAGATTACTTACATAAAAGGGACAGTGACTAGGGTGGTGGATGCATTGAGTCAGAGACCATGCCTCTTTTCGGTGTTGCCTCTTCATACGAATCTACGTGAAAAGATTCTAACTTTACAGCGTA
Organism: Picea engelmannii; assembly: GCA_009831015.1. NCBI lineage: Eukaryota > Viridiplantae > Streptophyta > Pinopsida > Pinales > Pinaceae > Picea > Picea engelmannii. The sequence goes on along the minus strand of ML782217.1, from coordinate 435,882 downwards.
ACGATGACTGGTACAAATAGGTCAAGGGTTTTATCGGATAAAACAAAATGATGGTACAACGATTTGAGGGATTTTCATTTGATAGCAATGGCTTATTGAGGTTTAAAAGTTGGATCTACGTACCATTGAATGATGAGTTGAGGATGTTGATCCTAAGAGAGGCTCATAGAGCAGTATACATGGCTCATCTGCGAGTCATGGAGATGGGGGCAGACCTTAAACCCTTATTCTTCTGGAAAGGAATGAAGGTAGACATAGTCAACTATGTGGCCAAATGTCTAGAATGTCAGCAGGTAAAAGATGAACATAAACACTCAATAGGATTACTACAACACCGTGCTATCCTGGAATCAAAATGGGAGGTTATTTCGATGGATTTTATTGTTGTATTTCCACTGACGGCAAGGAGACATGACTCGATTTTTGTAGTAGTAGACACTTTGATGAAGAGTGCTCACTTTATTCCTATGTGTATGACGTATCAGGCACTTGACATAGCTAGAGTTTTCATCAGTCAGATTGTGAGGCTTCATGGCATGCCTAAGAGGATTATATCCGATTGAGGATCGGTATTTACTGGACGATTTTGGATGAGTTTCCAAGAGGCCTTGGGAACCCAACTTAACTTTAGTACTATGTATCACCCAGAGACTGACGGGAAGACCGAACGAATGAACCAAACCTTGGAGGACATGTTTTGCATGTACGTGATGGACCAACAAAAGTGTTGGGAGGAATTCTTGCCACTGGTGGAGTTCGCTTACAACAACAGTTAGCAGAGCACCATTAAGATGATGCCTTTCGAGTTCCTTTACGGGCGACTATGTCAGACACCCTTGAGTCAGGATCGAATTGAGGATAAGGTCCTAGTGGGACCAGAAGCGATCCAAGAAATGGAAGAGCAAATGCAAACAATAAGACAAAGGATTAAAGAAGCGTAGGATTGACAGAAGAGTTATGTCGATGCGCACCATGTCGACTGTAGTTACGAGGTCGGTGATCGAGTCTTCTTGCGGGTAAACCGCACAAGAGTTTGATCAAGTTTAGGAAAGGAGCTAAAATTTCTCCTAGGTTCGTGGGACCTTTCGAAATTGTGGAGAGAAAGGGGCCCGTGGCCTATCAACTAGCCTTGCTTGATTCTTTGAGGCATATGCACGATGTTTTTCATGTATCTGTTTTGAGACATTATATTAGTGATCCTACACATGTTATTGACATGAGTTCCTTGCAGGTATTGGACGAGGGAGCGCTCACGTCTGAGATGGTCCACATCTTGGATCATCGAGTTCGACAGCTGCGATGTCGAACGGTAGATCAGGTCAAGGTCCAGTGGGACAATTATAGTCCACACTCAGTGACCTGGGAGGACGCATATGATATGCACCAGCAGTTTCCATTTTTGTTTGGTAGATAGACATATGATACTGTGATACACTTTATTTCGGCATATATACTGTGAAACTTTGGGACAAAATTTAGACCAAGAGGGGATGTATGTAACATCCCACTCTAGCACACTGAGCAAACTTATTCTTTGAGGACACTTGCTCGCAAGCGATCTGGATTTTTATGCTATTAAAACTTTTGATTTTGATTATGAGGCATTATGGGTTGATGACATGTTGTTTTAATACATTGACATAGACATGTGCTATTGACTCGGTTTTACTAAGTGTGTAGGGTTTTGGACCTCGAGGATGTAGAGGCATTGATAGAACCGCTTGGACTCCAGATTGAGTCAGGGAGTGTGCCATTGGGGTTTGATTTTTTTACTATGATATTAGTGCATCTGACTGGATGATATGATATGGATATGTTCTGACATGATTTGTTGATGATGTAGGCTGACGATAGCTTGTCGGCCAGACTCACATATGGAGTAAAGGGGTCACACACGACTACTAGAGATGTTGAGGGAGAGGTGTGGACAACAACCCTGCCACAGCCTACTAGCACTCCCGTCGTGGCTCGAACTGTAGGATAACGATTACCTAGTTCGAGAGGACCCACTATGTCATGAGGGAAGACTGCGATAGTCGCTCACGATGACTCTAAGGGGCATGCAATAAGGCGGGGGCCTTATTCCTTAGAAGCCCTTAGTCTCCCACACGTTCACCTAGAAGAGTGTTGACTCCAGGGGTTATTGATGTCTACCAAATCAGTCAAGAGGCGAGTGGCACCCTTGGAGCACGTAGTGCGTCCTAAAGGGCACATCGCGCAAAGGAACAGATGAGGTGAGTGACGCCCTTGGAGCACTTAGTGTGTCCTGAAGGGCATGTCGTGTTGTTGATGATAGAGGGATGAACCTAGATGGCCCTAAGACAAATAACATGTTAAGTAATTTTTAAAACAATTTCCCTAATTAAATGTCGCCCAGTACAAAATCTAAGTTCTAAGTCAAAAATTAAGCTTGGGGTAAAATTTTGTCTAACTTTAAATAATAATAATAATAATAATAAATAGATAAAATAATAATAAAATAATAATAATTAAAATAAAAGCCACTTAAATATTAATTATGATTTTCATAAAATTTTGTAACATGAAGGGAGTAAGAAATTAATTTATTCATAAGAAATAAAATCTATGGTTTTAAAATGTAAAGAGGGAATTAAATATTTTATCTTTTGATAATTTAAAATATACTAAATTAATGATAAAAGGAAAAAGGGGTTAAATTCCACACGCCTTTTTGAGTTCTAAGTAAAAGGGGAAGGACAGAAAATAAAAATAAAAATAGGAAACTAGGAAAAAGAGGTAACATAAAAAGGGAAAAAGGTGAACTTAAGGGGAAAAGCGGAAAGTCAACTTAGTAAAGAATCTACATTTAAGAGATTTCTAATTTTTAAACTGAATTAGCAATTTAATAAAAGGGAAAGCTATTAAAACCTGTAAGAGGATTTGGGGACACCTAGGAGTGATTCTAGGAGTAACTCTAGGTGGGTGAGGGAAATAAAGATAATTACTTAATTAAAGAAATTAATTTATGGAGGAATGTAGGGGATGGGGGACACTTGTACGGAGAGAAAATTTTAGGAATTTATTTTTAAACCTTTAATTAAATGAGATTGTAGGAAAGAAAGGAAGTTCGAAACTCTATAAAATAAAGGAAGGAGAAGGAAGAAGGATCATCTTCTGTTTGCGTAACGTTACGCTATAGAAATATCGACTTGATTGATTTACTTATGGGAGTTGGGATATCCAGCTCAGTGAGGAGTGGTAGCTCGGCCTCGCGAGGTGAGATGGGAGCTAGACGAAATCTATAGATAGTGTGTGTGGCCCCTTTGCAGCTCGAGGGGCTAAGGGGGAAGAAGAGTACCCCTAGCATTGGTTGGGAGGTACCGATGAGGTCTCGACGGTCGGCGAGTGGGAGTTGCATGGAGCGCGGGACGTCATTCAAAGTGGGCAATCATGCAATGATACACTCTTTTATTTTGTAGAGTAGAATGCATTAGGACTTATGCTGGGATCTGCTTATTTAATGGGAAAGTAAACTGATGTCTTTATAAGTTGATGTCTTTTGGTTGTTGTCTCCTATGGCCTCGTTTCCCGACATGTCATGACCACCTAGTGGTGTTGATTGTGACCCCATCAGTTGTTTTCCTTCGTCCCTAGATCCTCATTCCTCGCCTAAGCAGTCGGGCAGGAGCCTGATCTACAGTCGTCGCCATAGCGTTAAAAGACCTATGGATCTCAATGCCCTGCTTTTCTGTGCGAGGATGTTGAGAAAAGGACGACCCTGTTAGCCGTCTACCCGTAATGTTGTCCCTGACTGAAGGTTCGACTTGCTCCTTGATGCATTTACATGACCTTGAAATTTTTAATGATGGGGAAGTTTCTTTAATTCTGCGTTTTAATCGCTGGATAAGTTTATCTCTACATTCTTATCTATTTGCTAGATGAACCAACATTATGTTTCATTACCTCCCTCGCAACTTAACTCTGTGTTTTCTATGAATGGCCTTTATCACTGTGAATTTATCTCTGCACGTTAATATCTAAATAGTTTTATCTTGAGCTTGGCCCTTTTGTTGATTGCCTTCAATTATTCTAGTCTATGTTTTCATTTCCGGGGTGTTGGGATGGAATTGTTACCTTGACCTCTGCAAATTTTGATGGTTATCTTACCCTGTGGGATGCATTTTTGAGGCATTCGATTCCCACTGTTGGGTATGCGTTCTTGGGTAACAAAAAATAAGAAAAAGAAAAAAAAAACTCAACTTCAAGTAAGCGATTCCACTCTGCATGATTATCCCTTTTTATTTTCAGCCTCGCGCAGCGTAATCCTCACTTTTATTCCTCACGTTTACTGGCGATTTATCTATGCACAACCATCAACTCTTTAATGATGATTTGAACCTGAGTGTTCATCCCCTTATAGTAGCAATTTCATTTTTCTCATATTTTAGATTTCGTTTGCTGGTGCCTGGTAGTGGGCGAAATGGAAATCTATTTGCTCATGCCTTAGATTTCGTTCTGCTGGTGTCTGGCAGTAGGCGAATTAGAAATCTGTTTACTCATGATTTAGATTTCGTTCTACTGGTGTCTGGTAGTGGGCGAATTAGAAATCCGATGCTCATGCCTTAGATTTCGTTGCTTGTGCCTGGTAGTGAGTGAATCTGTAATACCTTTTTATTTATTCACGAAATTCGCACCAAGATTTCATCAATTTCATTTTTAAAAGAAAAATTTATTTATATAACCATTCAGGGTCTTAGACTTTCAGTGTTGAGACTTATTTTACCTTTATCCGCGTAGCCACTCCTTACCCTGTGACAGCCACCTCATGCATTTATGCATGGCATTTGTACCAACGCATCATTCAATTTACCAAGACACCAATTGTCACTCATGCATTAAGGTGGCGATTTTTTTTTATCCTGACAACTTTCTGTTATATTCTGGCAATGAAATTTATTGATTGTTAGCATTCAACGTGTGTTGAATAGAGTAGATGTGAAATCCTTTAACTGCATAACAACATTCAATTTTTCTTGAATGACTCTCCCTTGACAACAACCACTTATATTTAGACAATAGCTGCAATTCAATGGCCGACAATTTTATTTTTAATTATCGATGGACAACTAATGTATTGATTCTAATTAAAAATATTGCAAGTACAAATTTCCTAATTTTTATAACCTACCTTTGTCATCTTTATGTGGGGTGGGAATTAGTTACGCACAGACTTTCTATTTCTCATGTTCCTTAAAATGGTTAGCTCAATAATCTTTAAGCTTATTTAGATAGAAAAAAAAATTATAATAAAAAAAAAAAATTATTTTAGAACCCTTTTAGAAGATAGGTATTAGTAAGAGATAGATTATCATTGTCATAGGTTTGTCATATTATATTGACATTGTTGGTCAAGGATATATGGCATGTTGGGATACATATGGTTATATATACATTATGACTCTCATCTAGTATGTAATTTTATTTTTATTATTAATAAAATTGTGTGTTGAGGATACTTGATGAACTTAATAGGGTATCAAAACTATGGAAATCAAAAGACCATGTAAATGAGAAATGTATGGTAGAGTCCAAATCTAAAGGTTGTATTTCTTTGTCAAGTGAAAGAATGTCTTCAATGGGGTATTTCTGTAGTTATTTAAATAAAAAAAGAAAAGGAAAAAAAAGAAAGAAAAAGATTTTCAATTTTGAAATATTGATCTTTGCTTTCACATCTCTTTTTGAAATTATTTGTAATTCAGTTCTTCTTTTCAATCAATTTTATAATTTTTGTAAAGATCCATGACAGTCAAATTTTAGATATATAATTCCTTATAGATCAACAAATTGTTCGTAAAATAATTGTGAATCTAATAAATCTAACAAATCTATCTTATAATTTGGATAAAAAGAAATTGTTTTAATATAAATTTTAGTAGGTATTGTTATTTAGCTTTCTTGAAGTGGCTCTATGCTTAACTCAATGCACCTCATGATAACTATGATGACCTTAATAAGTTGATAATAGTTCACTCCTTCACCTTTCGACTTCTTTCTTAAACGATATTGTTCTGGGTTGTTGGCGAAGTCGTTTCATGTTGCGTTGCCCGTTGAGGGTGTTGATGTTTATTATAAGTAATGTTTATACTTGGTTATGTAAACATTTAATGTGCTTGGTTGCTCACTGTAAGGGTTCTAGCTACTTGTGTAATTAATGTTCTGTTGCTAGGATGATTGTCCTTAGCTTAGTAGGCTTGGTCTGCTTGAGTCGGGTGGGATGTAGACACCTCCTTGTTCCTCAGAACAGTCGCCAGCCCTGAGACCTTAAATGGTCAAAATCGATGGGAACCTGGGCTTGAGCGTCGCTTATGTGTCCTAGAGGTCCTAACCATTGCAGGGTAGGACGGGTGGGTAGTCAGTCTTATTTTTTTGTCGGTTGATTGTCGTTCATTGCTTCCAGATGCTTGATGTGCATCTGAGGTCTTTATGTTGTTGTCACAGTTGCATGTGTCATGTTCATCATCGTGTTGTGACATAGAGTATAATTTCCTTATTACCTTTGTACACACGCACACACACACACAAAAAAAAAAAAATTGCACTTGTTATGAGAGGTTGATGTCGTGACGAACGGGTGGTTCGTTACAGTTCAGCTAGAATGTGAGATGATTCAAATCCTCCTTCAGTTCTTCGATAGCTGTGTTTGTCTGTTGGTACTCATTTTCTTTCAGTTGCAAGGCTTCCTTCAGAGCCTCTGTCTGCATTTGAAATTTGTGTTGTTGTAAAGGGTATTTTAAGTGTGGGAGTAATGAATTGACAAACAGGTGTCGATGCTACATATCTGTCATGAGGTATTTTAAATTTCCCTTTAGTGTCTTGAATCTTTGGTCAATATCCCATAGAGACTCTCCTAGATTTTGTCTTATTTCTATCATCTCGTTCATGTACTGGTCCTCTGAACTCGACTTCTAGAAATCATTAATCAACAACTTATTAATGTCTTCCAGTGTCCTAGTTGTCCCAGAGGCATTTTTTTTTGTCTTGAATCATATACCAATCTAGTGTGTGGTCTCTTAGAGTAATAGCTAGTTACACGAGTTTGGTATCTTCATCAGTGATCTATTTTTCTTCCCAGATCTTTGCACAAATGAACAAGTGCTTCTCAGTGTCTTCTATTGCTTCTCCCCGAAATTTTGGTAACCTGATGGTAGGATTGTGTCCTACCATTCTGAATACTGAACTACTAGCTCCTTTGCGCAGTGTAGATACTTGACTAGTGTTGCTTGAACTGGCTCCTCCAGTTGTTGTTCCTTGTGTAGATGTACTTCCTATTGTCAGACTTCCTCTGAACTGCATTTGTCGAAATGGTGGTGTTATCTTTGGTGTATTAGTCGTACATGGGTTAATGGGTTCCTCCAATGAGATGAGAGATGAATTTGAGGAAGTAGCTTTGATGTATGCATCTTTGGAAAGGAAGAACAAAAGGTTAATTAAGAAAAACCAGAAGCTCTACCAAATGATGAAACTCTTGAGGTTTAAGCTAGCACCTAGAAAACCAAAACCAAGAGCTAACCTTGGTCTAGAATATTTGGTTGAGGTATCCATGAACTTGAACGAGGAATACTAAGATTTAGACAAAGTAACAGAATCAATTTTTTCAATTTTGAACGATTTTGGAAAACTCAATACTTTCAACAACTTATTTTGGTCCACAGAGGTGTTGTCAGCGGACGAAAGTCAGGGGATTCAGCAGCTAAATCAGATCTACCCTATATCTGTTAGCTGTATAAAGTTAAGATATGGAAAAAACAACAATATGTTCTCCCATATAAGATCCATTTGCTGCCAGATCACTCGAGGAGACTTTCATATGCATCCCAACTCCAAAATAGATGAGAAGGAATATCTTTTTCAGATTTTGAAGAAAATACAAAGGAGAAAGGTTCAAAGATGATTCCATTTTGTTTGAAGATAATTGATTCATGGCTCAGGTGTCAGTGAAATATCTCGAGTATCCTTATCATTATCCAACAAGGCTATGAAGATGTCGAAGAACATAATTTTGATAGGGATTTGATCCCTTAAGACTAGGATCTATATCCTAGAATTTTGTAATGAGATAGACTTTGAAAACACTTGTAATTTTCAGATCCATCATTTGAGGATATGAAACTGTTTGGTGAATATTATATAAACCCATAGATGCCACAGTAAAAAAGGGGGGGAATTAGTCAGATCTGAAGGGAAGTATGGTGTGAAAATATCACCATCTGTTGTAAAGATGCTCAACGGGATGTAAGTGACTTTTTGGATGAATACAAAGGATTTTTGTTCCCAGATTCTCATGTCATGATCATGTGGTAAAGTACCTCTTTATGTAACCTATTATTATCTTGTCTCACATATTGTTTTCTTTCCTTATCATTTATAAGAATATTATGTTTCGGGATTTGTCTTAGACACCATGTTCTGGCTTAAAACGATATTTATGTTTTCTTCTAAAAATTGGATGTAGAATTCAGATAAGCTCTGCTCTGCATTTGAATTAGACCCTAATCTATGCTTCTTTTCCATTTCACAAACTCAAAGGATCCACTGACATGATTACCTTTCCTTGTTACATTTTGTCTCAGTTATTCGTTCATTTTGTCATCTTTAACCTCTTGACTCCATTTTTACCCAATGGCCCTCTTCTGTTGTCTCAACCAAAAATCTCTAAAACAAATCTTCATGTCCTCATAACTAGCATAATATCCAATCTGAACAAAGTTAAATCATACAGAGAGATCCCTCTCTGAGTCTTGGAGGGATAGATCCAAGACTCGAAGTGGTTTTGTGGTTACCCCTGCCGATTTCCTCCTCGTCTTGGGAAATTACAAGGTGATAACATAATGGTGACCATATTGGGGAACTGTTCCTTGGAAAAGTGTATCAAGCTCCAAATCTGATCATTGATGGTGGACAGTGGTCAGACACCAGAAGGATGAAATCATTCACCTGGCGACTCCAATCAACTCCGTTCCATTTCAAAGACTCCACTGGAGGAAGAACCTGAAGCATGACTAAGCAACCTCGAAAGATCAAGTACTCAAGCCCAAATTGCATTCAAGACATTTTTGGTTTTATCTGTAATTTTGTTCTATATTATTCTAAGCCTGATCAAAGGTACATTGCTGAAGATTACATGGATCATCTGCAAATTGGTGAACCTCAAGAGACTAATACCAAAATTGTAAATCATGCACATACTCATACACCTGTGCACATCCTATATACACCTGTAGAAAACCTAGTGAGACATGACCCTCGCGCTTTACCTCCTACCCTTGCTAAAGCTCCAGATGATTATAAACCTTTTAATTTACCTCTTGTACCTGTAAAAGTCCCAGATAGATACAAGCCTCTATTTTTTTCTCCCATTCTCCATGACCTCCTGGCCCATTATAGCAGTAATCTGCCCAGGTTTGATGGAGAAAATGTGAGGATCATTGCTGAAAAGCACATCCAAAATCTTGAGGATTTCTTTGATCTGTTTGAGGTGGAAGAAGATGATGTTTGTGTCAGTATGTTTACCTTATCATTGCAAGGTAAGGCTAAGAATTGGTTTGAGAGTCTTCCAACTGCAAGCATTAGAAATCTCCATCAATTCATGCAAATTTTCCTAGATCAATGGGTGATCATGGGAAATATATTTCTCATCCTAGAAGAGTATGAACATTTGAAAAGATAGTCGAGAGAGATAGTGCATCATTTTTTAGCTAGGTTCAATACAGTGTATAATGCAATGGTTGTTGATATAAAACCACCCCCAGGATTAGGTCACTTGCATTACCCCAATTATTTCAATCCAGAGATGGCCTTCTTGTTGGACAACTGAGAGGGGGGGGGGGGTGAATCAGTTGTTACTGAGCTTAAACAACTATGCTTCTTTTAAAACTCTTTGTAGAAACACTGAATGATGATCACACTAATGCAGAGAAATAAACACAGGCACATTCAGCATCAGTCACATATATGAGAAACACAGAGACAGATATTTTCCGAGGAAACCCATGCAGGGTAAAAACCTCTTTTTCTTTATATGATAAGTAATAATTACATTCTTTACATTATCATACATATGAGCACCAACTCATAATGAGGCTACAACCTCTGTTTTGCAAGCTGCAACTTGATGAGAGCACCAACTCTCTGTTTTCTCTAGCACCCACTAGAAGGAAGCACCAACTCCCTGGTTTCTCTAGCACCAACTAGAAGGAAGAACCAACTCCCTGGTTTCTCTAGCACCAACTAGAAGGAAGCACCAACTCCCTGAATGTTTCCAACACCAACTGGATGGAAACACCAACTTCCAATCATACAGGCACCAACCTGTATAACAAAGAACAAGAGTTCTCCCTTGCACCACCCTGCCACCCTGGTTTCTCTGGCTGCAACCAGATGGAAGCTACAACTCTTTGTGTTCAAGCACCCACTTGAACCTCTGAGGACAACAGCCCTCCCGAGAACCTCCCAACCACCCTGAAATATTAATTATTTGTTACTCAAACTTATTACAGTGATATAATGTTCAACAATGGCTTACTAGACTCATCATTGTTTTGCTGCATTTCGTTACTCTGTCTGCCTCATTGCCTTCCTGTTCACCTCACTTGTGGTGTCTGTTCTTTTTCCTTTTAAGCTCTGTGTGCCATACCCATTCACTGCACAGATCCTCTTCTGTTCAATTCAACTACTGCACTCTCTTTCTTCTTCACACATGAATCATCTTCACCAACTACAATCACAACAAAATCCAACAGCAACAACAACTTCTTCTTTTCTCTGTACCGTGTATTTATAGCTTCTGTGCACCTTTTGCATGCAATGTTCGCTATGCCTCTTCATGTAGACTCTGTGTCATTATCCTCCACCTCTCAAGTGCTCTATCTGATCATCATCGTGACTCTTCAGCTTCTGTGATGGTTCGCCCCACGTGTCCAGCATCACTGTATGTTATCTTGAGATTCCTCAGCCTCTCTGGCAGTTTGAGACTCTTCGTCTTCTCTGTGACAATCGAACTCACTTTATCTATTTCAGTTATAGGCCTCAATGCCCATCCATCTGTCAATCCCTTCTAAGAATAGTCTTCCTTCACCGGACGGAGATAGGAGACTCTTCATCTCCTCTGGAGATCACACAACGGTCTCTTCAACTTCTCTAGTAGACGTCATCAATGGTTTCTTGCAGTCTCACTGCGTCATTCTTTAGTAGCCCTCTGATATTGTTTAAATTCATCTACATCGTTGGATATGCGGTGAGAAAATCTAGACGGTCAGTATCTGTGCTCCCAGATCTACGGTCGGGATTCAATTCCAGAGCCCCCTTGCCATTCTATCTTTAAGCGGAGGGGGGTGGTCCGGAATTGGGCACGCATCTCTCAAGCGGTCAGGATTAAAGCACCTAGATCAACGATGCTCAAGTGATTCCGGACCCCCCTTGCCTTTCTGTCTTTAATACAGGGGGGGGGGTCCGGAATGGTGGAGTTTTGATGAAGGGCCCCACTCCTGTCGTGTCACCTTCTGTATCGTTCTCCACCTAACTGTGCGACAAGGCTCAGCTCCTTCTCTATGAGCTAGCCCCTACCGACTATGCCCTGGTCCATACGAACACATACCATAAGACCGCAGCCTTATATCCCTCTATCGGGGTTTCAGCATTTTCAGTGTCGAGATGCACATGTACTCGGAACCCCCTATTCTCCGATCCCCGATGTGCTCCTTTCCCGAGCTTTAGCCCCTTCCGGCGACACAATGGTCCATGTGACCTGCTATCACGTGACCGCCACCATACCTCTCGTCGGGGTTTCGGGGTTTACGATGTCAATGTGCATACACCCCTTTGACCCACAATATGCCGATCCCCGACTTCCTCCGTACTCCTGACACGTGTCCCACCGAATGGACGGTTCAAATTCCACGTCGGGGTTTCCTCTAGAGATTTCCCCGATCCTTCGTCCATGGGAATACCGATTTGTTGATTCTCGATACGCTGGTCCTCCAACGGCTCCCAGTCTTTGACCTGCCACCTGTCCTCCACTGACTCCTGGGTGGCCCACACGCTATATGCCTTATCGGGAAATCGCGTATCGCGATTTTGCGATGTCTGATGCAATTGTTCACGAGACTCGTGAAACTCTGATTCCCGATTCTCCGATGCTCCATGCAGAGGATCAACGGTCTAGATTCATTCTCGATTCAATGGCTACGATTGCATCGCGATATCGCATATCGTGAAATCGAGGTTCTTAAGGTCAAGTGATTTTGTCATTTCAAAGTCTCGATCCCCGATACTCCATGCAGAGGATCAATGGTCCAGATCTCATTCTCGATTCAACGGCTGCGATTGAATCGCGATATCGCATATCACGAAATCGGGGTTCTTGATGTCAAGTGTTCTTGTCACTTCAAAGTCCCGATCCCCGATACTGACTGGAATTAACGGTCCAGATCAAAGCTTGATCTTACGTCTCAGATTTCATCATGATTTTGCATATTGTGATTGCGCCCACTTCTCCTTGCACTTTAAAGACCGTGCAGATTCTCCTCGATCCAACGGTGGTCGGACCCTATGCTCAGATCTGACTGCTGAGATATGTCTCCCTCTTCAACTCGCGATCCTCGAGACTTTGACAGGGAGTCGAATCAATAGTCTACATAACCTCCTGAGATGGACGGTCCTCCTACTTTCGAGATTTTGTGAGCCCTCTACTCCTTGCACTTTAAATAACGTGCAGGTTCTCGTCGATCCAATGGTGTTCGGACCCTGCGCTCGGATCTAACGCCCGAGCTCTATCCTCCATATTTGCATGCTCCTTTTGTCTTCATTCAGATCTGATGGCCATCGGGAATTCAGGATGAGATCCAGCGATCACTGGCACTTCTCCTCCGGAGCGTACTTTGTCCATGTTTTGCCTTCGCTGCATACTCTGATCTTGCCATCAATGACAAGCTTACTTTGCCTGATAACCTGCCAACAATCCTCTGTATATTCTTCCTGCACCCATGCCATCTTCATTGTTGTACTTTCCATCAATGACAAGCATATGGTACCTGTTAAACATTTCCAACAATCTCCCCCTTTGGCATTGATGGCAACAAAGGCACCCAAATTCTTTTCTCCCCCTTTGACATCAATGTCAAAGAGAGCATGCTCCCCCTGAGTTGTTGCAGTATTTTAGAAGGTATCAAATATTAAATCAATGCAAACTCCCCCTGACGGGATGGACTCTCTCATTTTAGGCCTGCAGAATATTTGTGTCTAAACTAGAGTCTTCTCTTTCTGATTCTTGGACCTGTTCATCTTCATCTTCCGTTGTATCATCTGTGGAAAATTCAAAATTGCTCACCTCTCTTACTCGGACTCCTTTATCAATCTTCTCATGAGTGGATGACTCCCCCTGTCACTGTTATCTCTCTGCTTCTGTGTATTTTCCCCCTTTGTTCCTAAAAGGTTAACTTTCCTTGACAAGATCTTTCCTCTTGTTGTCTCTATAGGAACACTGTGCAATTGTAACTTGTACCTTTTAAATAGCCCTTGGATCTCCCCATTGAATCTCATCGATCTCTATTGCTGCACTTTTCATTTTTCTTCCATGATGCATTCAATCCAGGGCTTTTATGTCCATATTCAGTCACAGGAGAAAACTTCTACACCCACTCTCACGCCTGCTTTTCTTTCTCACAAATGAAGGACCTATATCAGGTTTCTTAGGAGCACTGATTTCTACCTTGTTGAGTCCAATATCGGATTTGTCATTTGGTGATATCTGGTTATCCAAGACCTTGTCCAGAGTCATGGATCTTCTCAAGAACTTGATTTGGGTGTCTGCCTTCTCAAACTTCAAGACTTCTGCTTCCTTCTTATGACATGGCTCTTCTCCTACTTCATCCATGGGGCAAATGCTAACTAAAAATGCTTTTATTGTATATGAATCTTCTTCTTTACTTGCAGGGGAGGATTCAATTTCAACATCATTAGTTTTCTTTACACTTTCATTCACCACTTGTCCTGATTTTATATTTACCTTACATTCTTTGGACGTGAGCACCTCTTCACTGCCTCTGTCACACTTTTGACTTGAACTGAGCGAATTATGTTTCAGACCATCCACAAGTAGAACATACTGGGCATCTCCTTTTTCATTACTCAAACTCACCATCCCTCTATCCTTGATTTTACCTGGTTCATCATTTTCAAGGATCACATTTTCTTTTCTTCTTTTACTTATGCACGGAAGCTTGTCCTTGTCTCCAATCATGTGCTTGGAACATCCACTGTCTATATTCCCAGAGGTGTTTTGTTTTTGAGTTGAAAGTGCTTGACCACATTTTTCACTAACTTTTCTTTTCCATGTGTTGGGCTTTCTATCTGAGAACTTTATCCTTGGATCTGCTTTGAAATTCTTGAGATGGCAGTTTGTAGCTTTGTGGCCAAAGTTGTGACAGTTATAGCATTCAATCTCATTGTTCAATAGATCAAAGTTATTGTTGCAACATTGTTTACTCATTGACTGTTTATTAATCCTTGAACTCCTTAGTTGCATGTCTCTAGACTTAATTTGGCAATTTGCAATCTGTGATGGTTTGCTACTTTGATGTATCATTCTTTGTTGTGGCAGATATTTATTCCTTGGAAATCTTAATTGCTCATGTCTAAGTCTTAAGGAACAATTTACAGCTTTGTGACCAAAGTTAGAACAATAGAAACAATATCCATAGAAAAATTCTTTGTACCTGGAGAATGGTTGTCTTCTTTGAGAAAATCGATTTCTTTTATGTTGATGATGTCTTTGAGATGGGAGTGCATTATTTCTTTGTTCTTCAGATTCAGTCCTGGCACTTTTTCCTTTACTTGTCCTGGGCGGCTGGTTGTCTTCCTTTGTTTCTGCAGGCTTGTTATTGTTATTGGTTTTACTTTTGACATGGACACTAGCTTTGACAAACTTGATGGATTCTTTGTTTCTTGGCTGACCACTACTTGATCCCTCTTCATAACCCAAACCAGTTTTCAGCTTTGGATTCCTTTGCTGATTCAGAATGGTGGCTAATCCTTCTGAGGCTTTGATACT
>ML782217.1:385180-401026 GCA_009831015.1 Picea engelmannii | reverse complement strand
GTGTGTCCCGAGAATAAAAGTCAAGCAACAGTCAAGGAAAAACTGGTATTGATAACCAGGTTCCCTGCTAGCTTTTGACCTAACAGAAAACAAAAACAACAAAGAAACATAAACTGAACTTCTTTGAACTACCCAAAAGACCTCTAACCAAATCCGAAAACCCTAAGAGTAAAAAATCCCCAGTGGAGTCGCCAATTCTGTTGTTGGGAAATTATACCCTACGGACTAACAAGCTAGGGTTTAAACTTGCATGCAGATCATGACCCTTCAAGAATTACTTTTGACCTTCTACCCCAAACCTAAAACCCTTTTTCACATGCATACATGGGAAGAACCAACTAACCTTTTTATCGACGGTTGGTGTAGATCCTCCGTTGAGCTTTATTCCGTTGCTTCTGCTGCTCCTTCCAAAAAGCAATCCTGCAATCAAGACAAAACTATGCATGCATGCTATTATTCTACTAGAGGATTAGAGATTAAACATAAATCAAATGAAACACATACGACTTGTGCATTTGGGACGGGAAAAGTCTCTTTTTATTAATCTCAATATGAACCAACTTACAATGATTATAGAGACCGGCCACCGTTCCTCGATCTTGATCCTGGGCTCCTCCTCTTCTTTGTCCTCCAACTGATTTGCTTGAATTCTCCTAAAGCTTGAGGAAAGGCTAAAGGGTTGGGACAAAACGGATTCGGCAATTCGGCAGAGTTTCTTTGCTATGATTTTCCTCCTTTGAATAGTACCCCTACCCCTTCTTTTATAGGCTAGAAGGAGCTAGGGTTTTAGACGAACTCTTGGCCATGCATGGCTGGGAGTTCCAGTTAACCGACCCAAAGCTTTTTGTCTCGGCGGAAACTTTCCTGATTTTTTTCTTTGTTAGGTAAACGCGGGCTGTAGTGGTCTAGCCCGCGTTCCACCGCGTGCAGTAGAAGGGCAGCAAGCATTCCAACATGCCCAGTGTTAGGTTAGGGCATGGGTTGCTTATTTTAAGTGGTTTTTTAGGGTTTTATTCAGCATCGCTTTGGCAAGGAAGAGACATGAGTTGGCCTGATGCCAGGTAAGCCTGTGTGGTGCATTTTAGGGTTATAACAAAAGTGTAATTGGGTCCTTTGGAAATGCAGATAGATGAGGCACGTATTGCTTCAGCAACTGAGATGCCTGGAGAAGGTGAGAAGTGGTTCAAGACCACTGCCATTAAATACATCGAATTTAGGTCTTACCCTGAGCAAGAAATCCATTATTTGGCAAAGGGACGTTTCCAGGAATTACTTGGAAGACAAATGGCAGAAATTGCTAAAGGTTATTCAGGTGTACATAACTTGTGAAGGGAGGTATGGCAGGGTCATTTTGTACCATTTCAGGCTTATCAATCATTTTACAAGCAAAAACCCTCTGAATTTACCTCATTATCTTCATAGGAGCCTCACCAATATGGCACAAAATTTCCAAGCTAAACCTGAGAAAGCAAACAATAGATTGTTCCATCATGGCCTTATTAAGCTTATAGTGATGGAGAATTACAGAGAAGATAGAAGACATGGGACTATCTCCTATTTTGGGGAGAATTTGAGCAAGAGATCCAGCCTAAGGGTAATAAGAAACCTAAAAAAAAGTCATCAACACCAAAGAGTAGAAAGAGAAAGAGAAGGGATCTATCACCAGTTCAGACAAAAGAGCCAACTCCTTCATCCAAGTTCAAGAAGGAAAAACATAAGCTTGATTTTGATCAAGGAATTGAGGGCCAAAGCCGTATTGCCAATAGGAACATTTTGAATTTTCCATATTAAAATTCTGAGTCTGAACCACCTATAGAGGAGAGAGAGCAAAATGAAGTTGAAGCTCCAGAATTTGACTACTATTATTCACAACTATGCAGTAACCTTCATAGCTTATTCCCTCAATATCGCAACAACATTTAAACAAGCAATGTAATAACTCATTCATTCATTCAGCAAAACATAAAACTAATGAAAAGAGGATAAAGAAATTCATGCATTCATCCCATTACACAGATGTTACCGTGGTTCACCCCCTCCTGGGCTACATCCACAAATATTTGGCTCTTGGCTCTTTTATTATGGTAGTTCTGCGTATCTGACGTCACGCGCTTACAATTCTCCTTAGATGGGTAAGATCTATATGGGGCGGCCTATATCGCACTAGGCTCCTTAGTCTATGATATAATCCTTATTTCTTCCTTCTCTCCTCTCATCTAACTCAAAAACTTACAAAATAGTACATAAAAACATTACAATTTTCATCGACTCGTACATATCTATGATGTAACACCAATTTGAACAATGCAAAAATCCAACCTATGATAACTAAGTATCAGAACCCTCTATAATACCTCAGTATTGGTATTTATATATCTTTGGCTCTTCAACCATTACAATACATTACCAAAACACTAACCCTACCGATGTTAGGTCTTCCTCTCATGTGTGCGTGTTGCTCCTCCTTCCAGCTGTCACTCTCCTTGTGCACACTTTCTTGCATGCACGCGTGCTATGTTTCCTTCCAACTATTACTTCTGTTTATGCATGCTTTCTTTCCCCATGATCATCCTTCTTTCCACTTCATCCTGCTACCAACAGTCAACAAAGCTTTAAAGATTCAGAAGTTGAAGGAGGATATAACAGAGCTCAAGTTTTTGGAAAGGCATATAAAATCAGCAAATCAAACCCTGCAAAATAAATCCGATGAGGTGAGATCTAAATTCGAAGAAGTAGCTCTGATGTATGCATATTTGGAAAGGAATCACAAAAATTTAATTAAGAAAAACCAGAAGCTCTACCAAATGATCAAACTCTTGAGGTTTAAGATAGTGCCTAGAAAACCAAAACCAAGAGCTCACCTTGGTCTAGAAGCTTTGGTTGAGGTAGCCATGAACCTGAACGAGGAATCCTAAGAGTTAGACAGAGTAAAGGAATAAAATTTTGCAATTTTGAATGGTCTTGGAAAACTCAAGACTTTCGACAACTTATTTTGGTCCACAGAGGTGCTGCTAGTTGTCGAATCCCCTAACTTTCAACAGCTAAATCGGCTCTACCCTATACGTGTTAGCTATCAAAAGTGCAGATATGGACATAACGATAATATGTTCTCCCATATCAGATCCATTTTCTTCTAGATCAGTCGAGGAGACTTTAAAATGCATCCCAACTCCAAAATAGATGAGAAGGAATATCTTTTTCAAAGTTTGAAGAAAATACAAATGAGAAAGGTTCAAAGATGATTCCATTTTGGTTGAAGATAATTGATCCATGGCTTAGGTGTCACTAAAATATCTCGAGCATCCTTATCATCATCCAACAAGGCTATGCATACTTCGAAGAACATATTTTTGATAGGGATTCAATCCCTTAAGACTAGGATCTATCTCCTAGAATTTTGTAATGAGATAGACTTTGAAAACACTTGTAATTTTCAGATCCATCATTTGAGGATATGAAACTATTTGGTGAATATTATATAAGCCCATAGAGGACATAGTCAAAAAGGGGAGAAATTAGTCAGATCTGAAGGGAAGTGTGGTGTGAAAATTTCACCATCTATTGTAAAGATGCTCAACGGGCTGTAAGTGACTTTTTGGATGAGTACAAAGGCTTTTTCTTCCCAGATTCTTGTGTCATGATCATGTGGTGAAGTACCTCTTTATGTAACCTGTTGGCCCCTGGTTATGAAAGAAAGAGAAGATCAAGGAAGAAAATGAAGAATGTGAACTGCGTGGAAGACACAGTGACTATTACTAGGACGAAGTGAGCAAAAGAGAAGAAAAGACAGAGTGAAGTAAAAAGAAGCAAGTCGTTGAACGAGGAGATCAAGGATGATAGATTAACAATACATAAGGATCATGGACAACTCAGCAAGAGGGAAAAGCCATTGTTGGAGAAGCCCTAAAAACGCGGGTCAAGTTGACCTAGGGTTTTAGACACCTAGGGTTTTGGTATCTAGGGTTTGTGACACCTAGGTTTTTTCCTAAGGATGTCGGTGAGCTATTTTAATGTATAAATAAGAACCTAGATGAGGGAAGAGGGTTCGATCTATTTGTACAATTGACAAGAGTGATTATTGTTGTGTGAGAGAGAAGAGCTAAGTGTGAGAGCCTTCTGGTATTGTAAGATATTTAGCTGGGTGTGGAGGTCAAGTTCTGTAGCTGGGTGCATAGGGAGGGAAGTGATAGCGAAGAGAAGAGAGAAGATCTTCTAGGTAAGAGTGCATAAAATATGCTTCGTCTTAATACATTATAAAGCATAGTTTTGTGGACACATCCCTAGAGAGAGGATGGACCACATATATCTTGTGTTGTGTGTGATTGATGCTCTGTTCTTTGTCATTTAATACATTTCTATGATGATAATGGGTTAGATCTGAGATATAACTTCCACAGTAGATTATAAGAGGTTAAAGAATACTAGATTTTTGTGTGTTGTTTCTCGTGAATCCACTTTGCCTTCCTTTTGGTTGTATACATCTTTGTCCTGCAACCCCCTCATAGCTACTTCGGGTGAGACTGCATCTACCTCATAGGTGTTACTGAAAGGGCTAGTAGTTAGGGCTTGTTGGTGTGCTCTTGGATTTGAACACTGGGTCTACCCTTGTGCCAACAAATAGTTTCGTTGTCGGGGCTGGAATCTTCTTGAGGGAATGTCAAGGTGGTTTCCATCAAAGATAAAAATTCAAAAGTGGATAGAGGATCAAGAAAAGGACTTCGTTGAAGCCCAGAACAAGAACCCTAATCTTAGTACTGAGGATTGGTTGGAGAGATATAAATTTACTGATATACATGAGATTTTCTTTGGAGGAATCCATCAGGAGCTATATGAGTGGTTAACTAGGTTAGAAGATACCCAGTTTGAGGTCAAATCTAGACCTCCTATGGTTTGGACGTCGACGTTGATCAAGAAGGTCGAGAGAGTTGATAAAACTGTATCACAAGCAATATATCACTAGTTTAATAACATCATTGGATGTTATATCACCGAGATCATTGTTGACAAAGTAGAGTCATATAGCCAAGCCGAGACATATTTCTTCAAGGAACCCAGAGTAAATTTTTTACACTTTCTAAAGTTGAGAATCAATATGTTATTGCATGAGAAGAACATATTGAAGATACAGTAGATTGGTCGGGTTTGAAGAAGCTAATGTTCAGGAATTCAGACAGTGACAGTGACACAGAGGCTGGACATATGCACAGTGGGAGAGCATTCAAGGAAGTTCATCTTATGAACCTATTCAAGAAGAACTATGGGGACAAGGGTTTTTAAAGTGGAGAAGAGGAAAATCTGACGGACGAAGAGCATTCAGAACCCGCTAGGGTAGATGAAGAGAAAGTTGAAGAACCTCACTGGGACAATCCAAAAACTTTAGGAACTATGCATACTACTGAAGTAACTATTGTTATTTCTCTTTTTGATTCAACAACATTAAGAAATCAGAGTAATCCAAGCCACCAGAGCATTCGAAGCACTGTCACTAGTAGTCCACCACATACTCAGTCAATAACCCTAGGAAGATCTATGGTATATGAGATGAGGCTCCCTATATTTAGGGGATATGGGTCTAAATACCCTGATCAACACGGGTTCCTATGTGAAGCTATATGGAATATTAAGAATGTCACCGACGAAGATGTTAAAAGAACCCAGTTTAGTACTACCCTAAGGGATCGCGCACTGAGATGGTACATGAAGCTTGTCCAAGGACTTGCACAGCCTAAGCCACTAAAACAGATCAAGAATGCGTTGATTGAAGAATTCAAGAAACCCAAATCAAAATCACAATGCATTATAGAGATGAAATAGATAAAGTAGAAGGTAGTCGAACCTGTTTGGGAATTCGATCAAAGATTTAAGACCCTAACAGGCCAATTGAATTTTCAGATCCCAGATGAGAAGAACAAAGAATGGTTCATTGATTCCCTCTTACCACACATCAGAGTTCCTAGGCTCAAGCAATGAAGATTTCCATGAATTTAAAATCATCCCCTATGGGAGAATCCAACTCAGGTATGGACCAGATCTTGAGTCAGCTCACTAGTTTGTCTCTGTAGGTCGAACATATGAAGAAGGATAAGGGAAAATATAAAAGAGAAGACATCTGGTGTGTTAGATGAAGATCAGAAGGCCATGTCAAGGAACATTGTCCCATATTCAATGAATACTTTGCCTCTTGAGCTCCGAGCCCTTTGAAGCAAGTCACCTTACCCTGGTGCGAGGTATGCAGAAATAGACATCGCCCTGGTGAGTGTTATTACATGCAAAATTATGTTCAAACACCCACAAATTTGTATTGCACGTTCTGTAAGTATGTGGGGAATGATGATAGGGATTATAGGGATTATGATCTCATGCATGATAGGTCAAGAGACATATACAAAATTCAAGGCGAAGTACAGCAGGAAGGAAACACTACACAGTATAACTCCCTTGGGAGAGGAAACTTAAATCCTCGCGGTGGATTCAGAGGAAGAGGAAGAGGAGGAGGTATGGGTCGTGGCTGAGGATAGATAATGTGTTATAATTGCGCACAACCAGGATACCTAGCAAGGGGCTATCAGAAACCTTGTACCACTTGCAGCTATTGCAACTCCTTCGAGCATGTTATCGAGGAATGTCTAGCATTGTTGGCTAAGCTTCAGGAAAGGCAAGGACCTCAACAAAACCCGTAAGTGCAATTGATATACATTGAACCTCGTGGAGAAGACCCTAGAGTCATTGTTATAACTAGAGGATGTGCTTTTACAGGAGAAGACAGACTGACCCTAGGAAAGACTACATAAGACTCAAGAATCGGGAAAGCTACAAAGAAGACCCAAACTTTTGATGCAAAGAAAGAAAGACAAATATTTGAGGAGGCAAGAAAAGAGCTCAAAGAAGACCAAGGATCTTCATTAAAGACATCACCAGAAGTGAGAGAATATGGAATGCCTCAGGCATTTGATCAATCTATTTTGCCAAGAGAAGGGAAAGAGGTAAGTAAGCTCAGGGAATTTCTATATACTTCTATTAAGTTGATTCAGGATGAGAGCATTGTACAAGAGCTACAAAATTTAATCAGACAGTATGAGCTAGGAAAGGTAGACCCCTTGCTCAATAGGTCAGTACACCAAATATCTAAAAAGAGGAGGAAAAACAAGGAATTGCACTTGAATGCTCAGATAAGAGAATATGATATAGACTATGTGGTCCTCGACTTAGGGTTGGAGGTCAATGTCATGACGAAGAAAACCTAGGCACTGATGGGAAAACCTAAGTTGATCTATTCCCCTACAAGGTTTAGGATGGATAATCAACAAGTGGTAATCCCCTTTGGTAGATTGGAACACGTTCCTGTGGACATCGACGAGGTAAGAACATTTGGAGACTTTGAGGTAATTGAGATAGTTGATGATAGTTGTCCTTACCGTGCACTGTTAGGAATTGATTGGGCTTTCAATAATTCCACTTTGGTTGATTTAAAGAAAATACATATGACTTTTGAAAGAGATGGCCATAGGGTCATTGCACCTTTATATCCCGATGAAGGTAAGCGATAAACAGAACCTATCAGAGAAGAAGACCATGCATATGAACTGGAAAGCATATACAAACTAACAACCATACAACAAGATTACATTAATCCTACGGCCGATGGAAACATAGGCTAGAGAAGTGACAGCGCATGTTCGTCAGACTCAGAAGAAGCACTAGAGAACTGGTTGAATAAAATGTATGAAGTATCTACAAGGAGATGTGCTAGATTAACCAGGGAATTTTGTTGGATCGGCACAACAGTAAGTAACTTACCCACCTTTGATGGTCTGAATCCTTTAGAAACCTTCCTATAGGACTTTTAAGAAAGTGTATCAATGCAAAAAATGTTGTTGGCAATGGATGAGGCCTTGAAAGCAACCCCAACAAGATGGTGGGGGACACATAAAAATAACATTACATAATGGGTACAATGCCATACCCTGATGATCGCGCGGTTCTCAGCACAAGTAGAAGGTTGCGAAGTTTGGTACACAAGTTGAAGCTTCCCAAAGGACCATGTGAGAAGTTGCGAGGAAGCCTGGAGAAACATTACTCAAGATCAATGGATGCACAAATTCATTAACACAATGGACATGACACCTATCATCTGGTACCTTCAAGCAGAGTTGTGCCTCATCACTATAGATTGGGAAGGTATGACTTAGAATGTTGTAACTTCCTTCTTATTTGAAAGTCAATTTTCTTCAGTAAATCAAGCATTATAGATTGTCAGACATAAAGTATTTGAGGAGGCCTCTAGCCTCCCTTTAGAACAAGAAAATTACAAATGGATTGCGCCTCTCTAGAAACTGCAAGTTTGTTACAACATCAATGTTGACGAGGACGATGATCCTAGGAAGGTGAACATCATCGAGATAGAAGGCCAAAGAGATGTGGAAGGACCAGGAGTTGAGATACCATTCATTGGACAACCAATTGATATTAAGAAGGTCAATATTGGAATAGAGCAGACACCAAACCTTGCAAATGTTGGACATTATTGGGATGTTGCCACTATTGACAAGATTACAGAATTACTGCATGAGTATCAGGACTTGTTTCCAACCAAGTTCACTGACATGAAGGGCATTAAAGGGAATATGGGAGAGATGAGGATCCCTTTGAAACCAGATGCAAGACCAGTGAAATAGAGACCTTACAGATTGAACCCTAAATACAAGGAGAAAGTGAAGATTGAGCTCGACAGAATGCTGGAAGCAGGGATCATAGAACCCATGGAAGAATCAGAGTGGATAAGCCCTATGGTGGTCCAAGACAAGAAGATAGGAGAGATCAGGATCTGTGTAGATATCAAGAAGCTAAATGATACCTGTTTGCATGACCCCTTCCCTACACCATTCACTGACGAAGTGTTAGATAATGTGGCAGGCCAGGAGGTATATTCTTTTACAGATGGATTTTTAGGATACCATCAGATCTGGATTGCCAAGGAAGATCACCATAAGACCACATTTGCAATAGAACGGGGATCCTACCAGTATACAATGATGCCATTTGGATTGAAGAATTCCCCAGCCATCTTTTCTAGGGTGGTGGTCGAAGCATTCAAGGAGTTTCTGCATAAATTTCTAGAAGCATATTTTGATGATTGGATTGTTTTTAGTTTATTGAAAAATCATATTGAATGTCTAAGGCTAATGTTGGACAAATGTAGGCAGTGTTAGTTTGCATTGAATCTGAAGAAGTGCATCTTATTCTACCATTTGGAGTATTGTTAGGTCATATTGTATGCAAGCAGGGATTGCTAGTCGATCCATCTAAAATTTCCATTATAGTTGATCTACCCCCTCCTACTTCAGTCAAACAGCTGCGCACTATGCTAGGACATACTAGATACTACATGAAGTTCATCAAAGGATATGCTCAGATTACAACATCCATGGAGAAGATTTTGAAGAGATACTGACAGTTTAGTTCGACAGAAGAATGCCAGCAGAGCTTCGACACACTGAAACAGAAAATGGTTACTGCACCTATTCTGGTTTTCCCAGATTGGAGCAAGGAGTTTCATGTGCATGTTGATGCGTCTTCAATTTCCTTAGGAGTAGTTTTAGCACAACCTAGGGAAGGAGATATTGACCATCTATTATCCTTTTCCAGCAGGAAGCTATCAACTGTTGAGATCAATTACACCACTACTGAGTGACAGGGGTTAGCCATGGTGTATGCGCTGCAGAAATTTCGCCACTACTTGTTGGGAGGACACTTTAAAATGTTTACTGATCACTCTGCACTAAAGTACCTATTCAAAAATATAGAGTTCGGGGGAGAATATGAATATTTCTTCTGCTATTTTAGGAATATGACTTTGAGATCATAGTAAAGCCAAGAAGAATGAATAAAGGTCTGACCACTTGTCAAGGTTGGAACATGGCGAAGAGCCGACCAGTTTGGAGGATGCACTGCTAGATGCAAAGTTATTGGCCATTACAACGATTGATGACCACTTTGTATAAATAGTCCAGTTCTTATCAACGGGAATAACATCTAACGATTATACAATTCCACAGAAGAAACAACTAGTAGTGCACGCTGTAGACTTTTCACTTATAGCTGGACAACTATACAAGATGGGACTTGATGAGATATTTAGAAGATGTGTTATGGAGGCAGAGCGACCACTAATCCTCGCAAAATCTTATGAAGGCATCACAGGAGGACATTACATAGGGAAAGAAATTGCACAAAAGGTTCTTAGAGCTGGCCTTTGGTGGCCTACCTTACATAGAGATGCTAAAGACTATTACAGAGCCTGTCATGTATGCCAAAGAGTTGGGAAACTGTCTAGAAGAGATGAAATGCCATTAACACCACATATGACCCTACAATCATTTGAGAAATGGGCCATTGACTTCATGGGACCTATAAACCCACCAGGAAAATGCATAGGAGCTAGGTACATAATCACTGTGATAGAGTACTTGACCAAATGGGCCTAAACAAGAGCGGTTAAGGACTGTAGTGCAACTACAGTTGTGCGCTTCATATTTGATGACATAATAACTAGATTTGGATGCACACGGATCCTTATGAGTGATCAAGGCACACATTTCATAAACCAAATAGTTGAATCCATGAATGAGGAATTTGCAATCCATCACCAAAAGAGAATGCCTTACCATCCACAAGTAAATGGGATAGTGGAAGCATTCAACAAGATCTTGGAGACAATGCTAACAAATATTTTCAGTGTGAACATAAATGACTGGGATTTAAGAGTACTAGTAGTACTGTGGACCTATAGAACCACTTGCAAGAAGCTAACAATGCATACCCCTTTTATGTTGGTTTATGGTCTTGAAGTCGTTGTCTCAATGGAATATTTGGTACCAAGCCTAAGAATTGTTGCCTTCATAGATATGGATGACACTAGTGTTGTTTGAGAAAGGCTTGCACAATTGGTTGAACCTGAAGAAGACAGATTTATTATAGGATTCCATCAGCAAGTACATAAACAAAGAGAGAAGGCCTACCATGACAGACACATCAAGAAGAAGGCATTTAAACAAGGTGATATGGTATTGGTATATGACAGTAAGTTCTTGAAGCATCCTGGGAAGTTCATAATGCATTGGCTCGAGCCATATGAGATCGCCTATGTTACAGAAGGAGGAGCTGCACAGTTGAAGACTTTGAAGGGAGAATGGAAGGAAGGATTAGTGAATGGGAGTCGGTTGAAATTGTATTATGACAACCAACTTCCCTGCATCTCTAAGTAAAATCATAAGGAAAAGGGTCTAGGTATCCAATGCAGTTGAAACTGGGTACCAGACATAGAAAAGACAGTCTGCATAAGGAAGGAGATGAGGCATAGAGCATAAAGCAAAGGTTGCACTGCACAATCTGAAATCGAAGTAAAATAGAAGTTCAGATATGAAGTGCCTCGGGATGAGTCACAGGTGAGTGTTGGGGGCCTGTTGGCCCCTAGTTATGAAAGAAAGCAAAGATCAAGGAAGAAAAGGAAAAATGCGAACTGCACGGAAGACACAATGACTATTACTAGGACGAAGTGAGCAAAAGAGAAGAAAAGACGACGTGAAGTAAAATTAAGCAAGTCGTTGAATGAGGAGATCAAGGACGATAGATCAACAAGAAAGAAGGATCGTGGACAACTCATAAAATGGGAAAAGCCACCGTTGGATGCTTTGGAGCACCACGTGAGAAGGAAGGAAAGAGAAGCTGGCGAAGCCCTAAAAACACGGGTCAAGTAGACCTAGGGTTTTAGACACCTAGGGTTTTGGTATCTAGGGTTTGTGACACCTAGGTTTTGGACTAAGGATGTCGGTGAGATATTGTAATGTATAAATAAGAACCTATATGAGGGAAGAGGGTTCGATCTATTTGTACTATTGACAGGAGTGATTATTGTTGTGTGAGAAAGAAGAGCTAAGTGTGAGAGCCTTCTAGTATTGTAAGATCTTCAGCTGGGTGCGAAGGTCAAGTCCAGCAGCTGGGTGCATAGGGAGGGAAGAGATAGCGAAGAGAAGAGAGAATATATGCTACCTAAGAGTGTAGAAAAGAACTGTATGCTTCGTCTTAATACATTATAAAGCATAGTTCTGTGGATGTAGCCCTAGAGAAAGGGTGAACCACGTATATCTTGTGTTGTGTGTGATTGATGCTCTGTTCTTTGTCATTTAATACGCTGCTATGATGATAATGTGTTAGATCTGAGATATAACTTGCGTAGTAGATTATAAGAGGTCAAAGAATACTAGATTATTGTGTGTTGGTTCCTGTGAATACACTTTGCATTCCTTCTGGTTGTAGACATCTCTTTCCTACAACCCCCTCATAGCTACTTCGGGTGAGACTGCATGTGCCTCACAGGTGTTGCCAAAAGGGCCAGTAATTAGGGCTTGTTGGTGCACTCTTGGAGTTGAACCCTGGGTCTGCCCCTATGCCAAAATAACCTATTATTATCTTGTCTCACATATTGTTTTCTTTCCTTATTGTTTATAATAATATTATGTTTCAGGATTTCTCTTAGACACCCTGTTCTGGCTTAAAATGGTATTTATGTTTTCTTCTAAAAATTGGATGTAGAATTTAGATAAGGTCTGCTTTGCATTTGAATTGGACCCTAATCTATGCTTCTTTTCCATTTCACAAACTCAAAGGATCCACTGACATGATTACCTTTCCTTGTTACATTTTGTCTCAGTTATTCATTAATTTTGTCATCTTTAACCTCTTGACTCTATTTTTACCCAATGACCCTCTTATGTTGTCTCAACCAAAAAACTCTAAAAAAAATCTTATTGTCCTTATAACTATCCTAATATCCAATCTGAACAAAGTTAAATCATACAGAGAGATCCCTCTCTGAGTCTTGGAGGGATAGATCCAAGACTCGAAGTGGTTTTGTGGTTATCCCTGCCGATTTCCTCCTCAGCTTAGGAAATTAAAAGGTGATAACAAAACAAATATTTTGAAATTTTTATTTAATGTGGGTATATGTAGGACATTTTAAGAGAATGTGTTTTTCATATTCAACCCTCTTAGTGTCACAAAGATGACAAATTATTTCAACCTATGATGTTATAGGATTGTCCAATGCCATGTTTCACTATGGAGCTCATGAGAATTTGATCTTATTTTAGAATTGTTGATTTTCTTCTTTACACTATTCAAAACAAAAATATACTTTTGACATTCTAAAATAGGGTTTATCACCTCATTGTATCATAGTTTTCTTTTATCTTCTATTTTTTTATAGCACAACAATTTCTACTTAACTTTAGATGTAATAATATTTTTAATATTATTGTTATTTTATAGCTTTATAGTAAAGTTTGATTGTAGTCTGATAGGAGTAAGTCCTAAACTATTTGTTGGACATTTTATGTTTGCTCAAATTGTAATCTCTTAGATAGGCCTAGTTTCCCCTTGGTTTCCCTAGTTTGTTTTGTCCTTTGTATCTTAAGAGCACAAAAAATAGTAAATTACATTGTTTGTAAACTAATATATTGCTATAGATGTCTAGCTAATATATAAAGTTATCTTGATAGCTACTAAGAGGTGAGGTGAAAGCCTCCGAATCTCTATGACTTTAAAACAAAAAGGAAAGAAAATATAACATGGGAAATTAGTGGGGGAAACCAGAGAGCACCACCAAAGGAGGTGCTTGTTGCTGAGGATGCTCCATGCCTTCTCCAACTATTTATTCCTCTTTGCCAACAATCATGTCAGTATTTTTTTCCATTTCCTATAATTTTATTTGAATATCATCTAACTACAAGAATATTTGTTGATGTGCCTCACTCCTTTCCATAAGGACCTTACCCATGAGTGTCTTGAGTATGGAGTAGATATCCACTTTTTTTTAATAGAGAGTAGCTATGGCTCGGTAGGTACTCGGATCAGGGATCTAAGAACCTATGTTCTCATTGTCTTCCTCATTGTCAATGAAGTGATTCAGAACCTCAGCAACAGCCTCATCCAAATCTAGTTCATCTTCAACTTCCAGAGAAGCGTGAGATTCATACACCTCAATGGACTAAGAAACAAAAACTTGGGTTTGATGAGCTATGGAGTTGCCTTTGCAGCTTTGAGATCATTGATGATGAGAGTTGCATGACATTGGAGAGATAAGAGAGAAGGTTTCATATGTGGGATGGGGAACAAGAGAAGTAGGGAAGGTGATGCAGAGGATGACGAAGGACATACTAGAGGCTAGGCGAGAATGAAACAGGGTGAAATTCAAGGGAGAACAATAGGAAAATTGACGAGGAGAGATAATGAAATAGATAACCAAGGGATATAAACACCATGAATTAGTCAAGCTAGTGTCATGTGATGCCATAAATAACTCTGTGTGTGGAGTATTCTAGAGAAACATTACCTAGATGAAGTGAATGAGAACAACTCAATGTGAGGAGGGTTGCACGTAGGGTAATCAACATAGAAGGATATGCATTGATGTGAAGAGACGTAGGTGGGTGTGGCAGTTGGTTGTTGGGGGGAGATAGGATTCTGCGTGGGGGAAGGTTCTGAGGCCACTGTTGTGTCATGATTCTCCTCCCCATCACCCAATCCAGGTGAATTTACTCTTTATATTTCAATTATATTGGAATATTCTAAATTTTAAAATGAGCTTGGATAACAACTTGAAGAAAAATGCAATTCTACCCTCATGTAATTTAACATGTGCACCATTGCTTATTTATTTTGTTGGACTATAAATTTGATAAAAAACCACTGATATCACAAACCTACGGGTCCTAGGGAATAAAGAATCCTTACAATTTTATCCTACCGCTAGCTAGAAAAAGTCTTTGGAGACTTACCCAAAACCCAACTTTGTGGGGTAGGATAAAAAAATAAAAATATATGGATGGCCTCTCCTTTCAATATTGGCTTCACACCCCTAGAAATTCATCTAAAAACAATTCTATTATATATAAGGCACTAGTGGAAGCATACCCTATTGTGGGTAAATGGAGGATATGGAGGATCAAGATCGCTATGAGTGTTAGAATTGGTGAGGATTCATGGGCTAGAGTGGATGAAGGTTACATATTTTCTGAAGACATCATGGATATCTTACAAATTCAAGATATTTTATCCCCCTAGGATGTGAAATCCTAGAACCATAACTGGATCAACCAACAAGACTAGAATACAGAGGTGGACTTTGGATTGATCAGAGACAAGGCTAAGGAATGGCACATATATGTGGGTAGGATTTTCTCAAATCACATTAATCTGTTTGATAAAGAACCTGACTCTCTATCTTGGTAAATACATGCTCTAACTAGTGAATACACAACCAAACTTGGCTATGATGATAATATGTAGGTTGATTTTAATGAACCTCCTATGTGGCGGTGGGAGCTAGTTTGGAAACTCCACAGTCTGATGAAGTCAAAAATAATTTTTTTGTTGGATCTTAAAAAATATTTTTTAACTTGGGACAACAGACATAAGAGAGGCTGGATTGGGCCTAGTAGATGTATGATGTGTAGAATGGGGTAAGAAATTATTTCTCACCATGCATCTCCTATCCTTTCTTGACTCGATTATGGGGTTTCACAACTAAAGATTTCAATTATAAAGATAATTAGAATTAGGACAATTTGAATCTTTGTGTACAGGATTGGTTGATGGACGCTATTATCTCTAGGTATGAATCCTTTCCTTCTAACTTTGTATACTACATCTAGTGGGATCAAAACATGAGTTTTTTCCAGGAGAAGCAAATCCTAGTGAAAGTGATTTCTAGGTCTATTGAAAAATTGACTGTAGATTTAAATATGGTCCTAAATGCAGAAAAAATGAGTACCTGTTGGATTACTAAGA
>ML782217.1:363813-385096 GCA_009831015.1 Picea engelmannii | reverse complement strand
TTTATTACTTTTAACCAAAGTATATTTTTCAATAATATTCAATAGTTTATCATTATCATTCAATATGTCATCAACCGTATAATCATAAACAAAATCACATCACAATAGATACACAATACACCAGAATTTACGTGGAAACCCAAATGGGAGAAAACCACAATTTTTTTTTCTTATATACCAAAAAAAATAAATTCATTGGAAACACCAACTTCCTGATTCTCCAGCTACAACTAGAAGGAGGCTCCAATCCCCTATTCTCAGGATCAAACCTGAAATAAGCTACAACTCCCTGAATTCTTTGGCTCCAACCAGAAGGAGGTTGCAACTCCCCGAGTTCTCTGACTCTAATCAGAAGGTGCATACAACCACCTATCCTTTCCTGATCCAACCACCTTGAAATATAAATGTAGAACAACTCTCGCTATCACAAACTCTTCCACTTTCACTACCATTGTCTCTGTCACTCTGTCTCTACCAGTGTCTTTGTCATTCTGTCTCTATAACTGTCACTTTGTATCTTCCACTGTCTCTGTCACTCTGTCAGTCTATCTCTGCCACTGTCTCTGTCACTCTGTCAGTCTATCTCTGCCACTGTCTCTGTCACTCTGTCAGTCTATCTCTGCCACTGTCTCTGTCACTCTCTCACTATATCAACAACTTTCATATTATCATCAACCGACTAAACCTGTACCATAACATGCATCAACTATATACCAACAAACATATTATCTCATGCATAAATCATGAACCAAATATACATAATTAAGAAATAGTGAATCAAGAACTAGAGCATCAACCATGTGTAACCTGTACCATATACCATACCATCAACCATATCCATATTTGTAACACATCATCAATGAAGTATCTCGATAAACCAATGCACGTCCCTCATGCATATGCCACCATACAACATGAATATTCCTCAACCATGTACAATAAACTCAAGGATATGACTATAAGAACCATGTCATATGTTGAACCAAATACAAGAGTGCTCCTCACTCAGCAAAGAAACCAAGATGTACCATAACCATGTGCTAAACCAATCATACCAAGTATGCCTCAAGCATACACCATATCATGATCAAATGTAATCAACAAAACAAGTATACAACCATACCGATACCTTTGTAGCTAACCTGAAACTGTAATATGTTGACCTATACAATTGCTTCAAACTTCAAGGACTTAGTACTAACATTTACCCTAAACTTGTCTTAGCCTCGTGGGACTAAGGCATTCTATCAAGCGGGTACTCGCGTGACATCAATATTGCGATATGGTTGTATACTTATGTAGTTACAACCATACAACCATAAAACCATACCAATACATATATAGCTAAATCTACAAACTTTTTCTCTTCATGGTGCTTCCTCATGTAACTCTCAGATGTATATGAAAAACATTCAAAAGATTCTTTAGTTTAAATTTTTCAAAACTTCGGTTTTTCTCCCCCTGTCCTGTTAAGCTTGATTATGTGTGAATCATTGTGGGGTAGAAAATAATACAATATTTTGTAACAGATACTCAAATGTTTCCCTTGCAAGCTGATGCAGAAGCATCGTCAGCAAAGCCACATGGGATGACATCACAATGCCTAGTGCGCCTTTTGAGTAAAATTTTAAATTTTGAAAGATGGCGTATCTCAGAAAAATTCTGAGTAAATGATGGATCAGAGAAGTTTTAAATGGTCAGAGGTTTAACGATCACATCAAACCATGAGACATTGGATTGTCCTTGATTTATTTTATTTTGGCGTGGATCTGAACATTTGCCTTAAATTCTCTGTCACAAATGTTTATTATAATAGGACTAAGTAGTTGTAATATTTTACTTCAATTAGAAAGGTAGTTGGAGGGAACCCTAGAGGATCTCTTGTATAAGTAGATGCATTGTACGCCTGAATAAGGCTACTGCAAATTAGTAGGAGATAGTTGTTAGTGAATGTAAGTTGTTTTTATCATAGTTGTAGCAATTTAAACTGGAATGAATAGAACATAGGGATATTGACCCAACTCCTGGTGTTGCTATTGTTTACATTTTCCCTATTATTTTATGTTTTCATGAATGAATGAGTTATGTTATTGAGTATATGAAACTATGAAGTATTTGGATAAGTTTCAATTGTTTCTCTTCGTTGAGTTCATTTAAGTTGTGCATACAGTCCGCAAGGAGTGCGTTGACAGAGTCTATTTCAACTCAGAAGCTCAGAAGAGATAGCGTGAAACTTCCATTTGCAAGGAGTGCAAAGGGACTGCTTCAATGTGTGCACAGTCACCCACAAGAAGCTAAGTCTTGCGTAAGAATATTTTGCAAGGAGTGCACAGATTTGAAGTTCGACTAAGTGTTGAAGTAGCCCTCTGAGGCATCAAAGGGTTCAAGAAACAAAGTTCAAGAGATATAGTGGGGAGAAATATTCAAAGGCAATGAAGCTATGAAGGTTTCACGAGTTATCAACCAAGATCCATCTAGGAGGGAGTGAGATCATTCCAGATCGTTGGATCTGGGAAAAATTCACAAGATTTAAATCTCTTTGTGCACACAGGAGCGAGGATTCGCCAAAGTCCCGAATAGGTTAGGGACCGTCCATCATCCGGAGGGACATCTGGCGTAAGATTTTTAACTTCAGGTGAAAACACTGCAAGAGAAAATGAGTGTGTAGGAGTTGAAAAACCCTAAATCTCGGAGAGCCAAAGAAATTTGCAGTCGTCGATCTGTGGGGGACACGCGTTGACATATCGTCGACTTTGAGTAAAAGAAATCTAGGAGAAAGTGAGTGTGGAGGAGTTGAAACTACCACAGCCCGAATAACCAAAGTGAATCGTAGCCATCGGATCCAAAAGGAAACGTGACAGAGATCCGTGAACTTTGGGTGAAAGCAATTTAGGAGAAAGTGAAGGCGGAGAGTTTGAAACTCCCGAAGCCCGAATAACCAAAGTGGGTTGTGGTCATCGGTCTATGGGAGGCACGCATCAACATATCGTGAACTACAGGTGAAATCACTCTGGGAGAAAGCGAAGACAGAGAGGTTGAGATTATCGAAGGCCAAAATCCCAAAGTGAACTAGGATCGTTGATCAAGAAGGATGCATGGCACATGATCCTCAACTCCAAAAGAAAGCACTCTGAAAAAAAAAAATATGTAGAAACGTTTGAACTCCCAAAGGTTAAAGTCCCGAAGTGGACCAGAGTCGTTTATTTGGGTGGATGCATGGTGCCTGATCTATAACTTCAGGTACAGAGTAATATGGGGAAAAACGGAGGTTGGAACATCCCTAACCCTCGAAGCGCAGAGTCTTGAAGTATATCTCGACCGTTGGTTGCAAAGCAGGACGTGGACTACTGATCTAGTCCCGATTAAAAGTTATGAAGTCATGAAGCACCAAGAGGTTAAGCCCTGAGTCACAGCCTGAGGTCACATGCAAAGAAGGACTAGTGGGAGGCGCTAACACCCGTTGTGTTAAGATTTGGAAGAATTGCTAAGAAATCAGGTCCCGCGGGTACCCATCGATCTGTGAATGAAGAGCGACGGTGAGGAATCATTATGGATCACGAAGGTAAAATGAGAGGACGTTCTATTTTACGGCCTGCAATTCATCAACGTTGTTGATCTCCTCAAGATGGGGGATCAACGACCATGATTAGATCAAGTTGGGCGAGTACTTTTCTAATTGCATAGATTGAGCCCTTCAATAAAGATCAAGCACGTTGGTGCCCCGCAATCACAATGAACTGTAGATCGATGAACAGATTAGTAATGATTGTATCATTACCATGAGAAACTGAGGGATGATGAAAGATGATCAGAATGGAGGGATGTAGGTACCATACGAATTATGCCTTGGGTGATAACAGGACCTGTGTTTGATTTAGTTTGAGACCAGTAAGGTCTCTAGGATATAATCTAGCTCAAGGATATTAATATCCTTGACTGGGAGGTTGCACAGCCCTGAGGGAGATTAAGGGTTCTGCGTCAAGTGATATTATAGCTTGATTTTGTTTCAAGTAGCCAAAAAGAAAAAAGAACTCGAAGTTGTTCTCTATGTGTGAGAACCAGTCAGCACAATTCCACCAAGGATATGTGTGGAGCCACATGTATCCAATCGCATTGTAGAAAGGGAAATCGAAGAACTACGTGCAAGGTTGGAGGTGATGGAAGCAATGCAAAGGAAAGAACCTGATGTTGGAGACGTAAGTGAGGCAGAAAGTGAAGAGAAATAGTTTGAAGAAGATGCAGGGAAGATGCTACCAAAGAGTGATTACTGAAAGCTGTTGTGAAGTTGGGATATAGAGAAAATATAGACATCCCAATGTATGAAGGAAATTTGGATGTTGAAGATTTGTTGGAATGGATAAGCTCCATGGAAAAGTATTTCGACTATGAAGATGTCGATGAGGACAATAAGGTGAGACATGTTGTCACTAGGTTGAATGGACATGCAAAACTCTGGTGGGATGAACTACAGGCTAACAGATGAAGAAAAGGTAAGCAAATGATTAAGTGTTGGGACATAATTGTAGCCAAGTTGAAGGCTAAGTTCATGCTCAAGGATTATCATATAAATTTGTTCAGGAAGATGTAGAACCTGAGACAGAAAGGAATGAAAGTGAAAGAGTACACAGAATAGCTTTACAAACTAAACATTAGAACTGGACAGAGGGAGAGAGATGAAGAGAAAATTTTCAGGTACATAAATGGCCTGAGATATGACGTACAAGATGAAATTAGCATGATGTCAGTGAGGACAGTAGAGGAGACATATCAATATGCACTGAAAGCATAGGAGAATTTGGACAAAAAAACAAAGATAACAAGGCAGAGGTAGAATCCCAAACAGAGGTAAAGGATTTTCCCATGATAAGGCACAGAAGCCCAAGGGTGAGGATGAGAAAACCTACAGTCGCTCAGAAAGAGGAGGAAGCTCTAGAGGGAGACAAATTGGTGGAAGAAATTATTTTTCCAGAGGAAAAGGAAGACGCAGAGGAGGAGAGATAAGATGTTATACCTATGGAAAACCAGGACACAAGTCTTGGGAATGTCCCGAGAAAAATAAAGGAGGAGGTGAAGCTCACTTTTCAGAAGAACAAAAAAGGATTGTTGAAGTAGAAGGTGTAGAGTATGGAAAATATCTGATGTTGAGGAAGGTTCTCTTGAAGCCAGAACCAAAAGTTGAAAAACTAGTGCAGAGGAACAATTTGTTCAGGACAACTTGCAACACTAATGATAAAGTATGAAAGGTGATAATTGATAGTGGGAGAACTGATAATATAGTATCTATAGAGATGGTGGATAAATTGGAGCTAGAGACAACTGCACATCCAAATCCATATAATGTCTCATGGTTGCAAAAGGGAGACCAAGTAATGGTAACTAAACAATGCCTTGTTGAATTTAAAGTAGGTGGATATAGAGATGAGATTCTGTGTGATTTAATTCCCATGGATGTATGTCATGTTTTGTTGGGAAGACCATGACAGTTTGACATGAATTTCATTCATGATGGGAGAGGGAACACTTACACTTTGGAAAAAGATGGTAGAACACACATGTTGTTTCCAATAGAAGAGAGGAAAGTAAAGGAAGGAGCCAACACAAGCATCCTTCTCATGAGTGGGAAGGAACTCCTGAGTGAAGTTAAGAAGAAATATGAGATGCAGTTTGTTGTGGTGAGGAAACCCAGAGTTGTCCTTACAAGTACTTCTGTGGATGATTTTCCTGAAGAAGTTCAGGAGATGTTGGAGAATTTTGCTGACATAGTAGTAGATGAGTTTCCTAACTCATTGCCACCCATCAGGAGTGCCAACCATCATATTGACTTGATACCAGGATTAAATCCGTCGAAAAAATCAACATACAGATTGACACCTCAAGAGATTGAGGAGGTAAAGAAACAAGTCTAGGAATTATTAGACAAGGGTTTGGTCAGAGAAAAATTGAGTCCATGCGCAGTACCAACTGTGTTGAGTCCAAAGAAGGATGGAGGATGGAGAATGTGTACAGACTCAAGAGCCATAAACAAGATCACCATTAGGTACATATTTCCTTTTCCAAGAATGGATGACTTAATGGATTTCTTAAGTGGAGTAATTTTTTTTTCAAAGATAGATTTGAAAAGTGCATATCACCAGATAATAATGAGAGAAGGTGATGAGTGGAAAACAACCTATGAGACAAATGAGGGTTTGTATGAATATCTTGTTATGCCATTTGGATTAACAAATTCCCCAAGTACTTTTATGAGACAAATGAATGAAGTATTGAAGGATTTCATTGGTGAGTTTGTGATTTTATATCTGGATGATATATTGGTCTTCAGTAAAACTGAAGAAGAGCATTTGAGACATCTGAAATTACTGATGAGGAGACTACAACAAGAGAAGTTGTTGATACATCTGAGGAAGTCGTATTTTATGAAGACATAACTCATTTACTTGGGTTTTGTGATATCTTCAGATGAATTGAAGATGGATCCCGAGAAGGTCAGAGAAATCAAAGAATGTCCATTGCCAAAGAGTATGTTTGAAGTGAGAAGCTTCCATGGATTATTAAGTTTCTATAAGAAGTTCATTAGAAATTTTAGTGGAATTTTTGCACCAATGATGGATACAGTGAAGAAGAGACACACGTCTTTTAGATGGATAGAAGAAGTTAAGAAAATTTTCAATATATTGAAGGAGAAGAGAATAGAACAACCAATTCTGGTCTTGCCAAATTTCGGGAAGACATTTCAAGTAAGGTGTGATGTGAGTGGAGTTGCAATTGGAGCAGTTTTGAGCCAAGATAATAGGATTGTTTCATATTTAAGTGAGTAGCTAAATGAGACTAAGGGAAAGTACTCCACATATTATAAATAATTGTATTCCATAATTCAAGCCTTGAAGAAATGGAGGCACTACCTTATTCCAAAAAAAATTGTCGTGTATAGCGATAACCAGGATTTACAATTCATAACCAGACAAGAGAAGTTAAACCAGAGACATGCTAAGTTGATAGACTTTATGCAAAATTTCACTTTTGTCATTAAAAATATTTCTGGTAATCATAACAAATTTTTTTGATGCATTGAGCAGGATATGTCTGATTTTGCAGGAATTTCAGGTCAAGACCTTAGGGTTTGAACACCTTAAGGGGATGTATTGTAATGAACCAGATTTCAAAGAAGCATACGAAGCATGTGAAAATATTGTGCTCAGAGACAGGAGTCAGTGGACATAATATATGACTCAAGATGGATTGATGTTTAAAGTTTTCCAATTGTTCATACCAAAGTATTCAATGAGATAAAATCTATTGAAGGAAAAACATAGTGGAGGCCTAACAAGACATTTTGGCCATGAAAAGACATTTTCACAATTGAAAAATTCATACCATTGGCCAGGTATGAGAGCAGAGGTGAAAAATTTTGTAAGCAAATGTAAGATTTGCCAGTGTGCAAAAGGAAAGAAACATAACACTGGATTGTATCAACCATTGCCTATTCCAGATAGGCCTTGGGATGCAATAATCATGAATTTTGTGTTGGGATTTCCATAGACACAAAGAGGAAGTGATTCCATATTTGTTGTAGTTGATATATTTTCGAAGATGGCACACTTATCCCATGCCAAAAGAAAAATGATGTCACACACATTGAAAATTTGTTTTTCAAGGAAATTGTGAGACTTCATGAGTTTCCCAAGAGTATTGTCTCAGATAGGGACACTAAATTTGTTGGTCATTTATGGAGAACATTATGGAAGAAGATGGGGACAAAAATATATTTTAGTTCAGCATATCACCCTCAAACAAATGGACAGACAAAGGTGGTAAATCAAAGCTTGGGAAATTTGTTGAGAAGTTTGGTCACTGAACATCATAGCCAATGGGACAAAATTTTGTCACAAGCAGAGTTTGCATACAATGACTCACCAAATAGAAGTATAGGAAAAATACCATTCCAGATAGTGTATGGGATGATCACAAGATGGGTATCAGAATTAATAGACATGGAGTAGAGTGAATTCTGAAGTGCTGGAGAAAAAGACTTCGTTGCAGAGATGCAGAATCTTCATAATCAAATCACGGAGCAGTTGCAGAAAAAACAATGCAGAGTATAAACACAAAGTTGATCAGCACATAAGAGAACTTCAATTTGAAGTGGGAGATCAAGTTTTAGCACACTTGAGGAAAGAAAGGTTCCCAAGAGGAACATATAACAAGTTGAAGTTGAAGAAGATTGGACCATACAATATCCTAAGAAAATTTGGTAACAATGCTTATGAGATAGAGTTGCCAGAGGATGTGGGAATATCACCCATATTCAACATTTCAGACCTATATCCTTACAGGGAAGATGACACAGAAATATCAGAAGATCAAGAGAAGATTCAGTGGGAGAAGCAGATCCTTATAACAGAAAATCCATAGATGGAGAAGATCGTTGATTAGAGGATTGACAAGAAGACTAGGAGGAAGACCTATTTTGAATATTTGGTCAAGTGAAAGGGACACCCGATAGAAGATTCCAGTTGGGTAAGTGAAGCTGATGTCCAGAAGCATGGAAGGTCAGTGCAGGAGCTCATGGACAGGAGTCCATGAATTTTCTGCCCAGAGGAGCATGATGTAGGTGCATCTTCAATAAAGCCACATGGGATGACAACACAATGCCTAGCGCGCCTTTTGAGTAAAATTTTAAATTTTGAAAGATGGCATTTCTTAGAGAACTTCTTAGTAAATGATGGATCAGAGAAGTTTTAAATGGTCGGAGGTTCAAAACTAGGAGAGATCAGATCGTCCTTGAGTTATTTGATTTTGGTGTGGATCTGAACATTCACCTTAAATTGTCTGTCACAAACATTTATTGCAATAGGACTAAGTAGTTGTAAGCTTTTACTTCGATCAGATAGGTAGTTGGAGGGAACCGTAGAGGACCTCTTGTAAAAATAGATGCATTGCATGCCTAAATAAGGCTGATAAAGATTAGTAGGAGATAGTTTTTATTGAATGTAAGTTGTTTTTATCAGAGTTGTAGCAATTTACACTGGAATGAATATAAAAAAGGGATATTGACCCAACACATGGTGTTTCTACTATTTATAGTTTCCCTGTTATTTTATGTTTTCATGAATGAATGAGTTATCTTATTGAGTATATGAAACTGTGAAGTATTTGGATAAGTTTCAATTGTTTCTCTTCATTGATTTCATGCAAGGTGTGCATACAGTCCACAAGGAGTGCATTGACAGAGTTTGTGTCAACTCATAAGCTCAGAAGAGATAGCGTGAAACTTCCATTTGCAAGGAGTGAAAAGGGATTGCTGCAAGGTGTGCACAGTCACGTCCAAGAAGCTAAGTCTTGCGTAAGAATCCATTGCAAGGAGTGCACAGATTCGAAGTTCAACTAAGTATCGAAGTAGCCCTTTGAGGAGTCAAAGGGTTCAAGAAAAAAATCTCAAGAGAGATAGTGGGGAGAAATATTCAAAGGGAGTTAAGATCTGAAGGTTTCACGAGTTATCAGCCAAGATCCATCCAGGAGGGAGCGAGATCATTCCAGATCGTTGGATCTGGGAAAATTTCACGATCTTTAAGTCTCTGTGTGCACAGAGGAGCGAGGATTCACCAAAGTCTCGAAGAGGCTAGTGACCGTACATCATACAAAGGGACATGTGGCATAAGATCTACAACTTCGGGTGAAAACACTCATGGAGAAAACGAGTGTGCAGGAGTTGAAAAATCCTGAAGCCTAGAGAGACAAAGTGGTTTGCAGCCATCGATCTGTGGGGGAAATGCGTCGACAGATTGTTGACTTTAGGTAAAATCACTCCAGGAGAAAGTGAGCACGGAGGAGTTGAAACTCCCAAAGCTCGAATAGAGAAACTGAATCGTAGCCATCATATCCAGAAGGACACACAATAGAGATCCGTGAACTTTGGGTGAAAGCATTCCAGGAGAAAGCAAAGGCGAAGAGTTTGAAATTGCTAAAGCCCGAATAGTCGAAGTGGGTTATGGACGTCAGTCTATGGGAGGCATGAATCAATAGATCGTGAACTCTGGGTGAAAGCACTCTGAGAGAAAGTGAAGACAGAGAGGTTGAGACTCCCAAAGGAAAAAATCCTAAAGTGAACTAGGACCATTGATTGGGAAGGATGTGTGGCGCATGATCCTCAACTTTGGAAGAAAACACTCCAAAAAAAAAAGATGCAGGAACATCCGAACTCCCGAAGGCGGAAGTCCCAATGTGGACCAGAGTCGTTGATTTGGGTGGACGCATGGCACCTAATCTAGAACTCCAGGTACAGAGTACTCTGGGGAAAAACAAAGGTTGGGACATGGACCGTTGATCTGGTCCTGGTTAAAAGTTCTGAATTCATGAAGCGCCAAGACGTTAAGCCCTGGGTCACAACCCGAGGTCACATTCAAAGAAGGGCTACTAGGAGGAGCTAACACCCGTTGTGTTGAGATTTGGTAGAAGTGCTAAGAAAGTAGGGCCCTCGAGTACCCGTCAATCTGTGAACGGAGATCGACGGTGGGGAATCATTATGGAGCACTGAGGTGAAATTAGAAGATGTGCTAGTTCACGGCCCTTAATTCACCAATGTCGTTGATCTCGTTGGGATGTGGGATCAACGACCATGATTAGATCAAGTTGGGAGAGTACTTTTATGATTGTGGAGATTGAGCCCTCCGATAAAGAGCGACCACGTTGGTGCCCCATAATCACTATGAATGGTCGATTGGTGAAAAAATTAGTAATGATCGGATCATGACTGTCAAAACCTAAGGGACGAGGAAAGACAATCAGACTAAAGCAAGGTGGGTACCATATGACATGCACCTTGGGTGATAACAAGACCTCTGTTTGATTTAGTTTGAGACCAATAAGGTCTTGAGGAGCTAATCCAACTCAAGGAGATTAAGATCCTTGATAAGGAGGTCACACAGCCCCAAGGGAGAGTAGGGGGGTCCGCGTCACAAGCGGTTTGGTGAATATATTTGCAAACTGCTCTTTTGTCCCAACATACTCTATCTTGATATTGTTTTCTATAGCGTGTTCATGTAGAAAATGATACTTGATCATAATGTTCTTTGTCTTAGAGTGCATCATTGGATTCTTGTATATATCGATGGCGCTAGTGTCATCACAAAGTATTGAAATGGGCTCATCATATTCAACTTGTATATCCTTCAAAGTTTGTTTCATCCATAGAACATGAGTACAACATGTTTTTACTACAATGTATTTTTCTTCTGCTGTAGACAAAGAGACTGATGATTATTTCTTTCTTATCCATGATGCCAGATACTCAACCATGTAGACAAATTCTCCACTTGTACTTATTCTATCATCAATGCAACCTACCCAATATGCATCTATATAGGCAACAAGAGATAGATCCTTCCCTTTTGGATAACATAATCTAAACTCTTATGTACCTTTGATATATCTGAATATGCTCTTTACTACCATAACATGTGATTTCTTTTGTGTTGCTTGAAACCTTGCAACATGTCCAACTTCATGCATCACATCTAGTATGGAAGTTTTCAAATAAAGTAATCTCTTAATCATTGATCTGTATTGTCTCTGATCTTTGTCTTTAGAATCATCATCCTTACTTAACTTGTAACTTGTCTACATAGGAGTACTGACTGGTTTGCAATCTGTCATTCCAAACTTCTTCAACATTTCTCTGATATAATTTGTCTGAGAGATGAAGATAACTTTGTTGCGCTAAAATTTATGGAGTCCCAAAAAGAAATTTAATTCCCCAATCAAGGACATATCAAACTCGTGTTGCATGTCTTTGGAAAACTTCTGACTCAACCTGTT
The DNA here is from genome assembly GCA_009831015.1 of Picea engelmannii. Taxonomy (NCBI): domain Eukaryota; kingdom Viridiplantae; phylum Streptophyta; class Pinopsida; order Pinales; family Pinaceae; genus Picea; species Picea engelmannii. The sequence continues at coordinate 373,282 of ML782217.1, read as the reverse complement.
ATCGTTACTTCTGAATATAATGTCATCTACATAGACTTCAATGATCAATATATTGTCTCGATCCACCTTTATGTATATATTGTTGTCTGCATTTCCATTCTTGAATTATTGCTATTGTAGATACTTGTCCAATATTGAATACCACACTCTAGGGGCCTTCTTGAGTCCATATAATGCTTTCTTTAACTTGTAAACATAATCTCCCTTTTCTGATAGCATGAACCATTGAGGTTGTTCGATGTAGACTTATTCTTCTAGCTCTCCATTTAGAAATCATGACTTTACATCCATCTTATATACCTTGATATTTTTCGAACATATATAAGCTAATATTAGTATGATTTCTTCTATCCTGGAAACTAGGGAAAATGTGTCTTCAAAATGTATACCTTCAACTTGAGAGTATCCTTTACATATTAATATTTCTTTGTTCCTGGTAACTTGTCCATCCTCGTTCAACTTGTTTATGAAGACCCACTTTGTACCAATGAAATTGTTGTTCTTCAGCCTTGGAAATAGTTCCCATGTGTCATTCTTCTCTATCTGATCTAATTCTTCATCCACAAATTTGATCCATAATTCATCCTTGCTGGCTTCTTCAAAATTGCCTAGATCAATAGTAGAAATTAGTGCTAGGTGGTGTTGTTCTGGTGAATGAATTATTCTTTTGGTTTCAACTCCTACATATTTATTTCCAATGATATGTTCTGATGGATGCTTTTTCTGCACTCTACTTCTAGTTGTATTTGGAGGTACCTAAAGATCTTGTTGTTATTTATCTACTTCTGGATGCTATTCTTCTTCATATGATTCTTCAGATACTTCTTCTTCTTTCAAGTCTTCTTTGTTATATTGTTCCACTAAATATTTTCTTTCTTCTTTTATCTTTCATCCATCAGTCTCATCAATCGTCACATTGATTCTTTCCACAATTTTTTTGAGTCTTATATTAAAGCATTTGTATGCTTTTCTCTTGCTTGAATACCCAGCTAGTATTCCTTTATCAACCTGAGAGTCAAACTTTCCAATCCTGCCATATTATCTTTTGATGTAGAATTTTCTTCCAAATACTTTGAAATGCTTCACACTTGTTGATATTCCTTTCCATAGCTCGTATGGAGTATTATTACTTTTATTTCTGAGCATTTGTTCATTCTGTATGTGAACTGTTGTATGTACTTCCTATACCCAAAAGACATCTTTCAACTTGGAATCCATTAACATGGTTCTATCAATTTCTTCTATTGTCATGTTCTTCCTTTCGACAACTCCATGTTGTTGAGGTGTCCTGGTTGTTGAGAATTACCTCTTAAGACCATGGTCACTACAGAAATCCATAAATTCCTTTGATGTAAATTCACCTCCATTTCCTGATCTCAAGCATTTGGTTTTCAACATTGTCTCATTTTCAACCATCTCTTTGTATGTCTTGAAGTTTTCAAATTCTTTGGCGTCTTCTTGAGAAAGAAAAATGTAGTCATTCTTGTGTAGTGATCAACCAGTAGCATGAAGTACTTCTCACCTTTCAATCCCTTTGTTCTTGTTGGTCAAACTATATCAATATGTACAATCTCTAGTGGTTTTTTTGTGAAGTATTCCTTTGACTTGAACTTTATCTTGGTCTATTTTCCCTATATGCAATGATTTCATATAATGTTTATTGGCTTTAAGATATCAATAATTTCTCTCACTGCTTCCTTTTTACCGACTTTGACAATATTATCAAAATTTATATGACCCATTCTTCTGTGCTAGAGCCAAATTTCATCGTCCTTTCCTAAGAAACACTTTTCCTTCTTGATTTCATTTAGAACATATATGTTACTTGGAGTTTTGACAGTTGTGGCCACCAACTTGCATGATCCTGCTTTTATTATCTTGCATTTATTTGAATCAAACACAATTCAATGTCTTTGATCACATATTCGACTTACTGTAACATCCCTCTCTTGCCTGCACTTGATGTGACTTATTCTTCGAGGACACTTGTGTGCAAGTGATCCAGTTCATTATATGATTGTCTGCTTCGCTTATGGATTCTGATGATGAGATTGTGGATTATGATGTTATGTTATTTATGTATAGATAAGTTATATTGACTGGTTTCTCCTGAGTGTGTAGGAATCTTGCCAGATTGAGGATGTCAATGGCATCGATGGACCTCCTCGGACTCCGTATCGAGTCAGGGAGTGGACTGTATATGGTTTGAGTATTTTTGTTATTTCATATGTGACATATGACTGGGTATATTATGATGTTTTTTATGGATATTTGACATGTTTTATTGATGGATGCAGGATGACGGTTGCTTGATAATCATACTCACATTAGGAGTAAACGGACCATGCAAAACAATCATATATGTTAAGGGAGAGGTGTGACAGTAGCCCTGCCACAACCTACTAGCACTCCCATCATAGCTTGAACTGTAGGTTACCAATTACCTAGTTAGAGATATCCACGATGTCATGAGGGAATACTGAGACAGTCACTCACGAAGATTCTAAGGGGCGCGCAATAAGGCAGGGTCCTTATTCCTTAGAGGCCCTTAATCTCCCACGGGGTCTCCTAAAGGAGTATTGACTCGAAGGGTTGGACATCTACCAAAATCAGTCAAAAGGTGAGTGACACCTTTGCAGAACATAGTGTGTCTTGAAGGGAACATCGCATAAATGAAACACTAATAAAGGTGAGTGGCACCCTTGGAGCACGTATCTTAAAGGGAACGTCATGATTTTTAACAGTGGTGAGTCAATGAACCTAGGTTCCTAGAAAAAAATATTTTATTTGACGTGGTGAGTCTTAAAATAAAAATGTTGTATGAGTAAAGTTTTTAATTATAAAATTCTCTTAAAAATGCTAAGCCTACTTGAAATTAAAGCCTAGGTCTAAATAGGGTATGAGGACTAAAATAAATAAATAATTAATCAATTAATAAATGGGGGATGGAGAAAAATCAAATTTAGAATTTAAAGGATAATTAATTCATCTAAAGTTAATTGTTGTTTATGCGCAAAACTTGCTAAAATCAGAACTTAGAGAAAAGGGGAAATTAAATGAAAAAAGAATATGGAACATAAAAAGGAATCTGGTCTAGAGAACTTTCCTAATTAAAACTCAAATAAGCTTTAATAAAGGCATCAATCATTAAAGGAAATTGAGAGAATAAAGGAACAACAAGGAGCGTTTTTAGGAACGCTTTTAGGTGGGTGAGAGATATTGGAAAATTAATTTAATTATTTAAATGAATTTCTGGTGCAACTAAAGGATTGGGTGACAAGTGTACGGGGGATAATATTTCCTAATAAAAATTTAACAAAGATAAATTAACATGCATTTTGGCAAAGGGACACTAATAGAACTCTATAAAATAAATGGCAATGGAGGGGAATGGATCACAACTGGTATGCGTAAGGTTATGCTGCCAGATTTTTCTTGACTGTTTTTTCTTGTGGGAGTTGGGATACCCAGCTCTAATAGAGGGTGGTAGCTCGACCTTGTGAGGTGAGCTAGGAGCTATATTTTTCTGATTGTGTTTGTGCATGGCCCCTTTCCGGCTTGGGGGGATAAGAGGGAAGAAGAGTAACCCTAGCGATGGATGGGAGGTACCAATGAGGTCTCTGTGGTCAACAAGCATGAGGACGGGAGGATCTCCATTTTCCAAAGAACATCTCCAAGCCCAGTTTCAAAGTGAAGGTACTCTCCTAGAGAATTGTATATGTATATGTAGTTTAAAAATTGGTGGAACTATATTGTATTTCCGACTTGATTGCAAGTCTGCTCTGATACATTGTGATTATTGTTCAATTATCTAATGAATGATTGTATAACTCTTAGATCATTGTTAGAGAAAATGTATCTAGAATATATATTTTTACATTAAAAAGGAGCTATGTGTTTTCCCACATCTCTACCTTCAAAGGTAAATGGTGTGAACACAAATTAATGTGATCCCCTTAATGCGAGGCACAATAAATAACTAGCCTGATTTTAGATTTTCTTAACAGGGTGTTGTTTGCGAACCTGTTGAAGTATAACCGAGAGAAACTCTAAGAAATTGTGTATCAATGTAATAAGAATTGTAATCAAGCCCAGATAGCAATCTTGTTTTTCCTGGTATTAAAACCAAGAGTTCATGCCAATTAGACTTTATGTACTTTTAGGATTTTTATTTGCTGAGGGTTTTTTAGGTAGAATTTCTTTCAAATACAGAAAATAAGATTTTCGTGACTTTTTAAAATTTACTGACCCCCTTCTTAAAACATGGTTACAGATGCATTGTACTGCAACGTTTCCCCTATGCTGAACCTGATTACCGTGAGATAGCCACGACCTTCACTTTTGACCATAACCCTGTTAGTAAGAGGCAACCCGACGATTGATTTTTCGGGTGGCTGCAAGCCTGACCAAGAATTTTACTGTTGGTAATAACCCTTTTAACCACTGATTGAACCATCTGAATGTAGTGTCAATCTATTGTATACCGCGAAATTGGATCAGTATGAAACAATCCCTCAGTTATGAACTGAGCAGTTAGCTAGATAAAATTTAAGAAAAGATGTTGGGCATCACACAGAAGATGAATTCCAGCTGCAAACGTTTGCCAATAAATTTTTTGGGTAACTAATTGCCACGTTTAAATGATTAAGTAGGATTAAACCGTGCAGTCAGAGGTTTCATATTACCACAGAGGAATTACGGATTACCACAGACGTTTTATGGCACGTGTTCTCAGCGGATACCTTTCGACGTTCTTAGCCGATACCTTTCAACGTGCTCAGCCGCGAGTTAACGATTGTGCTAGTTATACACCTACTCTAATACCAATGTAGATGTTTAGTGAAGATATACAAATTGTCTCATTCACTACACGCAGTTCAGAAATCTCCACATCCTTGGGATCTGAGAAAAAATTAGATCATAACTTAGACTTTAAACAAAAAAAAAATTGTAACTTTTATTTTATTGGTTATATATTGAGATGAATTGTTTTTTTATTAACATATATATAGGAAATAAATTTAATTACTAAATATAAATATACTGTATAATATTATTGAGTTTTAATATTAAAAGAGTACCTTGTTGCATGATTGGTGATCCTGGGTTGTGTGTTGACCTGGTGGGGGTGGCCCTCAGTTCTATGCTTGGAAGCTAGGGCTCGATGACTTATAAGCCCCATATTTGGATTCCTTGAATGTTTCTATCTCTATCACAAACTCTTCCACTGTCACTGCCACTGTCTCTGTCACTCTGTTTCTTCCATTGTCTCTATCAATTTATCTATGTCACTGTCACTCTATCTCTCTTCCATTGTCTCTGTCACTCTGTCACTCTACCTCTTCCACTGTCTCTATCACTGTATAAAAAACTTATATGTGATCATCAACCAACTAAACCTGTACCATAGCATGCATCAACTGTATACCAACAAACATACTATCTCATGCATCAATCATGAACCAAAGATACATCAACAAGAAATAGTGAATCATAAAATAGAGCATCAACCATGTGTAACCTGTACCATATACCATACCATCAACTATATGCATATCTATAACACATCATCAATGAAGTATCTCAACAAACCAATGCATGTCCCTCATGCACATGCCACCATACTACATGAATATGCCTCAACCATGTAAAATCAACTCAATAATATGACTATAAGAACCATGTCATATGTTGAACGAGATATAAGAGTGCTCCTCACTTAGCCAAGAAACCAAGATGTACCATAACCATGTGCCAAACCAATCATACCAAGTATGCCCCAAGCATACACCGTATCATGATCAAATGTAATCAACAAAACAAGTGTACAACCATACCAATACCTCTGTAGCTAACCTGAAACTGTAAGATGTTGACCTATAGACTTCCTTCAGACTTCAGGTACCTGGTACCAACATTTACCCTAAACTTGTCTAGGCCTCATGGGACTAAGGCATTCTATCAAGCGGGTACTCGCGTGACATTAATACTACAACCAGTGAGTGCCTTGCATGACACCCTATACCTGACTTGCGAGTATGACCTAAATTAGGGTTTCCTCATATTTTCCTGCTCTCCTCTACAATCCTTAAAATATCACACTTCTCCTACTTCTCTACCTCATAATTCTCTGTCACAAACTAGCGAAAATATCATAACACTAGACCCTAATATTCACAAGAAAGATAATCAATAAATGAGTCTGTGAGTAAATTGTCAATGACTCCTTGAGGTGTATTTATACTAATGCTAGGTAACCTCTCTCCTTAAACTTAGGGCTTCTTGTTACAACCACTTTACCCTTTCATTCATTACTTGTAACTAAATAGGGGCTTCTTTCCCATTCTTCGGGGCTTCCAACTTTAGAAGGTCATATTTCCATAACTGTCAGGAACTACGTGGCGTTCCACATATCACCAAAAATTACACGACAAATACTATCCATATAAACAAGTCTTGCCTACATTTACACTTTCCTTTATTTCCATATTCCTCATTCAACTATGGGTACCAAACCATATCGTTGGGGTTGTTGACATCAATGACAATCAAACTATCAACAATACCAATAATACTAGTGTTATATTATGAAACCCTCTAGGGGTTCTTTGACAGTGTTAGCCAATGCCATTCAATGATATGTGGGTTTGGGGTTGTCCTTAATTTATCCTTGGATCACTCATGTAATTTCCATTATGCCTTGAGTGTGGGCTCGAATACGAAGGATACGTTCTCATCCATGTATGCTCTTCTATACTTTAAAAACACTCATGGGATCAAATGGATTTAGGTGTTAGGTGAATCATAGGTAGGCATCAATTGGGCCAATGCAAAAAAATTGGTGGAAACCATTCGTCTCCAATCATTGTTTTCTTAGACACTACAATTGTTATAAGACTTCAAATGGATTTCCTTCACTCGCATATTCCATGAGCTCAACCAAAAAGAAGATAAAATTTGAAAGGAAGATTTAGAATGTCATGAAGGATCCTTCTTAGTTCAAGAACACCTTGATGGTCAGGAGATGAAAAACATGGAGTTTCTTTTTAATGGAAGTAATGCATAACATTTTTCAGGACTTGGAGTAAAGACTCTAGTTGTAATTTTTAGTTTTAATTTTGTTAAATTTTGGACTCATAATGTTATGAGACTTTGAATACTCCTTGATTAAACCAGGTTAGGTGTAGAACTGAAATAATTGCAAGACTGAAAATTTCCATATTCGAAAACAATGAGAGACAAATTATATTTATATTTCCTTGCTTGAAATATAAAGTTTTTTCTATTTGGAAAAAAATGAATTTTGCACATAGTTGTGGAATCTTATATGCAACCACTATAATCCTTGTTGGGTTATAAATTGGTAAAAATTACCATGTTGAATTCTTGTCTACATGTGTACATGGGTACATTAGTTTGTAACTCTGTGGGTTTATGAATTTAGTAACTGATAGTGCAATTATTTCTACTTTTGTTGAGTTATAAATTTGATTAAATGATATCAATTGCATTCTTAGATCCGTGCACACAACTACTATGAATTTCTCCAATTCACGAGTTATGGAAAGGTCTAATCATTTTTAAATCGAAGGTGCAAACTTTAAACTGAATCCCTTGGATTCTTGTGCTTATTACATAATAAATCGAATTCTGGGATTGATTATTTTATGCATAGATCAAATATTGGGTTTGGTTACATTATGCATAGCTTAAATCCCAGGTTTGATTGCATCATGAGATTAAAACCCTCGGATTGACTACATTTCATAAGAACAACTCATATCTTATATCATAATATTCATATACAATGACATATTGTTGATCAAACATAGAGTTATACTCTTAATTGTAATTCACTATCAATGAAACATAGAGTTATACTCTTAATTGCAACTCACTATCAATGCAACTCACTATCAATGGTCAATGGTTGTCAATGGTAGCATCCTTTTTTTAATGGATACAATTTTACACTCTGTATCATAACCACATATAATGGTTATATTGATAACATCCCTTTTTTTTAATGAATACAAAGTTACACTCTGTATCAAAACCCCATATTGAATGGTCATAATAATGGATTCTCATTTAAAAACTAATACAAAGTTTGGATACTCTGTGATATAACTATATACTAATACAGAGTTTGGATATTCTATAATACATTGTAGCATCTATGAATACATAGTGGACAATTTGTAATGTGACAGTGGATTCAATGAATATAGAGTGGATACTCAATAATACGACTTTAGCATCAACAACCTACATGGTTAGATATTGTATACTATGATCTAGTAATGATAACTCATCGATTAAATGCATACAAAGTTATATGTATTGTGGATTGTAATATTTTACAAGGTGTATTGTTTTTTGTTTTTTATGTTATTATAATTAAACTTTAAATTGGGATATAACAATGATGCGAAATTTAACTTATATGGTAAATAATCACTTTCTTTTTAATGAAATGATCTTTGTATAACATGCAGTTTGTATTGTAAATAATATTGTTCATTTGATGTAATTAACTATGTGGTGTATGCAGCCTATAGTACATAACAATTGTTAATTTTCTTAATGAAATGGTCTCTTAGTTAGCTTTGTATAAAATTGAAGATATTTATGTTATGAATGATCATTCTATGAATTGTTGTCAAAATATAACTCAACCACAACTGTAATTGATAGCTATGGCACCCATTAAAGGCTTAAACCATATAACACGAAATTTTTAACAAAACAATTAAATAGCAATGTATGCCTATAGGGTCAATATATTGCTCTTATACTAATATATAGATATTAAACAATAAATCATTTACATTCTTCTAGTGTTCACAATTGAAGATCTTCGACTACAACTAAAAAAATACACGTTGATTGTTTGGTGCAATGTAGTAGTTTATATGCAGATCATAATTAGCTTGGATGGAAGTTTCATGCCAAGTAGTCGAGTTTGAATTTATAATCCACTTTTATCGGATAGTGCATGAAGAGAATTCAATTGAACCAACTTGTCACTTATTCTTTATTTTCAAATCATAAAAAAATAAAATAATTATATTTGTAGAACCAAATGATTGATTAAGTTTCATCACAATTTGAGTCTTACAAGAGAATTATCAACCTTAATTAATATAGTGTATACATAAGAAGTTTAATGAACAATTATATATATATATTGAATGATTAGAATGTATTATGTATCATACATAATCATAATTTTGTGGAGTTTTTGTAACACCCAGTGTTCCCCAGTCTGTAAAAATAATTATGATGGCCAAGAACTGTGGCAAACTCAAAGATGTGAATGTGTGATTCTGAATGGATCTTAGTATACAAGGTCGACGAATGTAAATTAACATTTTGAATATATATATATATATATATATGTGTGTGTGTGTGTGTGTGTGTGTGTGTGTGTGTGTTGCAGGACTGTTGAGAGGGGGATGTGCTGAAA
>ML782217.1:340601-353616 GCA_009831015.1 Picea engelmannii | reverse complement strand
CTTAACTATGGACTCTGGGGGGGTTTCTTTTTCATAAATTTAGTCCCTCAGGCCTGAAAAAGGAATAAAATTATACCTGAGGATACTCTTCTAAAGAATTGGAATTCGATAGAGTATTCCTTTGTTCGTACAGTTGACCGTCCGGACCCAAAAAGGGGTAAACTACCATCGGACAGACGTGACTTCAAATTTCAGTTTAACGAGCGTGAAAGGTCACAAGATCGCTCGGCAATCTTTTCATGTTTAGAGGGTCTGAAAAGGGCTTAAAAGGAGACCCGTTATGTTTTGGGAATCCGAAGGATAAGACAAAGAGTGAAAAAGACCCTTGCAAATGAGGCTCAAACTTGTATTCCAGAAAGACTATACGGACTCCCGAGCCTACAGTGTTGTTAGAAACGACATGGACACCATAATGCAACCAGGAACTACCTAGGGCATCCATGTTTTGGCAGGCTCTACCACCAAGTTGCGACACTTCTAGAGCAAAATGATGGTTCCATGTCACAACCAGATGGGATCGATCCTATATCGTAAGAACAAAAAGGCAACAAGATGCAACAGTGGGGATGGAATCCTACCCTATATGCTCAAGTTGATTTTTGGAAAAAAAATTATGGACCGTCCATGTATATTTTTTTTTATTTTTTGAAACTCAATGAAAAATGTCCCAATACCTGATCAAATCCCTCCCATATAACTCCGAAACCACTCAAAATGGTTTTTGGTATAAAGAAACTGATAAAAGGGGCCAAAAGAGTGACAAAAAGAGGCCAAAAAGTCTATAAATAGAAGCTGGCAGCTCATTATCACTATTGTTGATTCGAAAATTGACTCTGGAGCCAAAAGACCCCATTTGCCAAAGATCGTGATTCCGGGAGCTACAGTGGACGAAACGGACTTCTGCTTGGACCAAGTAAGTACAAACTCCCTCATCTTGCATTTCAATACTTCATTTATTGTTTTTGGGCGCGTTTTGGGGGTGGCCATCGACCTCCAAGAGGTCGACCCTAGCCAAACACTGGCTATCCAGGGACAGCCCGCGGGTACCCGCGCGCAGGGTCAAAACTGCGCGCATACCCGCGACTGTCACCTCGACAGCCCGCGGGCTACCCTCGCGCAATGGAAAATTTGGTGTGCAAGATCTAAACTCCCCCTTTTTTTCTTTGGTGTGCTTGGCAGGATGTATGTTCATTGGAGAGAGAGGGAGCACGAGGCTGCCAATGAGGCAGTGGCTGCAGATCCGAATGTTATGGCCGTTCTGACGCAGTGTGGCTTAGTAAAGTTTTTCTTGTGTCCATTTATGCACGCTCAACCCAGGATACTGAATGCCTTGGTTGATTATTGGCACCCAGATGCAGAGGCCTTTATGATAGAGGGGCAATCCTTGGTGCCCACCACCAAGGACATTTACTTTTTGACGGGCCTCTCGAGGAGAGGGGAACCCGTCAACTTTCAGACTTTTCCTGCGAGGCCGAGCAAAGTCTCACAATTGATAGAGGAGTACTGTGAGGTTGGGACCGATCAGAGATATTCCTCGGTTCTCGTGAGTAGGATTACCAGCCTTGCCCTCCAGACCATATTATCGCTCATTGGGCGAATTACTGGCTCCACGGCCGTACATCAGGCTTCGCGTGCACAGATGAACTGTGCGATTCAGTGCATGAATGCACAAATTTTTGACTGGAGCACCACAGTACTGGTAAGCATGACAGGGCAACTGACAGCTTGTAGACAGCGGACACACAGGAACTTCGGGTTTGGGACCATCCTATGTTCATTCTTTTTTGAGAGAGTTCCATGCTTCAGTCCTCGGCTGACAGTACGAGGACATCTGGCGACTTTCCCTGCAGTGTGCATATGGGTAGTGTTGCTACCACGACAGGGTGGTGGGAGGACCACCGAGGCCTTCAATGATGACTTCTTCGCGTGGCTGTCGCGACAGATCCCGGCGATCGAGGATTATCCATATGCAGGGATCGACTTTTCCAGAGATCCAGCGATACCATTGCCTCCTGGTGAGGAGCAAGGGGAGATGGGTAAGTCTCCACCTATCTAGTTTTTTTTTGTTTGCATATGTAATTTTTATGTCTTTTTGATATATATATCATGTTTTTGTCTAACAGAGTTTTTGATGGGTGAACATTGTGTTGCGTGCAGATGTGGGACCCGTGCGACCTACCGATTATGCACGGAACAGGCGCTGCCCACGACCAGAGGTCGCAGCTGCCGCCGCCAGGGGGGCAGCAATAATAGGGAACCTCCCAGCAGGAGAGGCCAAGAGGGTTCTTAGGTGGATTGAGCAGAACTTCACTGAGCTCACTCATACAGTTCCCATGGCAGAGATAGAGGACTTGTCGCCCTCCATGCAGACTCATATTGTGGGTGTACCTCGGACATGGGTCCGATTGTTCAGGCGTTTAGGTCAGGCTGTTCATGATTATAATAGGGCCCACAGGCCATGAGCAGACTTGTAAACTTTTTATGTGCCATGAGCACCTTATTGTATACATTTTTTTTGAGGGCATAAGCCTCGGTGACTCATTATGGTTCCCACTTTTTGAGGCACTTGCGCCCATCTATGTACTCTGAGGATTTTATCATGTTTATATATGGTTTTTATTTCTTTTTTGTGTCTTATGGATTATGTGTTCAAAAATGTATTTACATGTGTGTGATCATGATATTTCTATGTGTGAGCAAGATGCCAATATAAAATGTGATTAGCTAGAGTATCTGTGATTTGATTTAGACTCCTAGGAACATAAAAATATGTAATATAATCAAAGTTGCGTTCCAAGAGACGTACCCTCAGGAATCGTCGGTGTAAAGTTGGGTCATGCACCCGGTATATTCTGTTGAGCTGCGACACAACCATTTGAGCGTCTAGATAGACTCGAAGACGAGAGATACCCAATGACAAAGCGTCACGAAGAAACTCAATAACTGCGCTATACTCAACAACATTGTTTGTGGTGTCACCTAAGCATATCCCTCCGGAAGATAACAACTGACCCTATGGTGTAAAGCTTACCCAAGCTGCGGAGGCAAGCCTCCACGTGTGTCGACTAGCACCGTCTGCATACCCAATGAACACCTCGGACTCACTGGACATCTTCCATAGTGACGAAAAATAACATTAATGACACGTCCATGACACGTTTTTCAAAAGAAATGTAAAAAGGTAATAGCACAAAGACTATACATATGTTACAAAAAGTTACCCATAGTGACCCTATGAGTAGTACTTCTTGAGGTAGAGCCCATTTCTAGGCTCTGCCAAAGCATTCCCTTCAAAATCGACCAGACAATAAGCGCCCTTCTTTAACACCTCCTTAACAATGAAGGCTTCGAACCACATGGGTTTAAACTTTCCTGCCCTCAGGGGGTCCTTATCTTGGTCGTAAACCAAGACAAGGTCGCCCTCAGAAAAAATCCGAGGATGAACGGACCTATCATATTGACACTTAACCTTATGTTTATGAGCCTCGTTGGCCAGAGCCGCATCGCGACGCTGTTCATCAAGCTGCTCAAGGTGTACTAACCGCTCTTCAAGTGGAGAAGTGTTTAGCAATAACTGTACTGCCAATTTCAGAGATGGAATTTGACATTCGATGGGCAAGACTGCCTCCAGCCCATAAATGAGTTGGAAAGGTGAGAAACTGGTTGCAGTCTTAACTGATGTTCGGTAAGCCCATAATGTCGAGTATAACATCAAATTCCAGTTGGTTTTGGCTGAGTTGATGGTTTGTTGTAGCATTGTCTTAAGAGTTTTGTTAACAGCTTCCACCTGCCCATTGGCTTGGGGATAGTAAGGTGAGGAATGTTCTTGTCATAACCCAAGCTTTGATGTTAACTCGAACATCATTTGGTTCTGAAAGTGACTGCCATGGTCAGTGACAATCTTTCTCGGGACGCCGAACCGTGCTATAATCTGGTTAAATAAGAAGAGAGCTGCAGTCTCTCCATCATCTTTGAACGTCGGCATAGCTTCGACCCACTTAGTGAAGTAGTCAACAGTGTAATGCCCATATATTTCTAAACATCATTAAGTCTCATAAACATTTTATGAAATAAACTGAAACAATAACTTTCAAGCATAATATTGATTTTCATAACAGAAACTTCAGTAGCTTAGATTTATCAATAAATACTGATTTCATGGCAGAAAGAAATAAATACATAACTTGACAAGGTACCTGGTTCTGATGCTAATTTATGTTGCCTGTTGCCTTGCTCTCTGCTACACAGTCAAGTCCTGCCACAGTCACAGAAAAACTGCCCAAAACTAATATCCACCCTGCCAACTAGGAAAAAGACCTAGCTCCAGGATATCTACGGATATCCTGGCCCCCGTGCCCAAAACCTCCAGCAACTCGGTGCCTCCCTGATCAATATGTCACAACCAGTAAATCTCGTGCCTCAATCTGAGAACACATGTCACAGTAAAGCTCTCGGCTCTCTGCAGATAGCAAAACAGTTCTCTGCAACCATCCCCCCCTGACGAATGGTGCGCACATCCCCCTCTTTTCCCCCCCTTATTCCTCCCGACCGACTCACGCCTTTACTTCACAACCACCCGCGTCCCCCTCCATACTCCTTCCATTAATATTTTATCTTCTCAGGACTATCAGGCTCCCTCTCTGCATACGCAACCATTTTTTTAACATTTTTCATTGATCTTTTAAATTTATTTCTCAGGTCATTAAATGTGATCTATAGTTAGAGTATTACTTAAGTAATCACACTTATTTTCTTTAATTAATTTTGCTTTATAATCTTTAAGTATTCATTTAACTAGGGTCGTTACAAACAACCACAATGATATAGCGGTGCCCCCTGGCTGATGGGGGGTTGCAAGTAGTGTAATCAATTCCCCACTTAGTCAAGGGACCGACAGTGATAAAAGGAAACATGGGAGCTGGATGTGCCCTCATCTTCCGTGAGAAGATTTGGCACGGATGGCACTTCTTGACCGACTCGATACAATCTTTAATAAGTGTGGGCCAGAAGTAACCTGCTCGTAAAATCTTTTGGGTTGTTGCTAACCCAGATAAGTGGCCGCCACAAGCTCCTATATGACAATCATTGAGCACTATGACGGCCTCCTCATGAGTGAGACATCGGTGCAAGATACAGTCTACACCTCGCCGATACAACGTATCATTGAGTATAAGATAGTTCTTAGCCTGATGGCGTATTCACCGACGCTCATCACGAGAAGCAGAGGTGGGGCACTTCAAAGTCTAGAGATAGATCAGTATATCTCCGTACCAGGGGTCCGACGATTCAATCAAAAACATATCCCCCCGGATAAGCGATTCCTCAGGCACAACATCACCTGACTCAACCGGAAGCTCCGAAATAAGTTCTGCAAAGACCAATGACTTCTTGGACTTGGCTGAAACGAAGTCTAAGTCAAATTCTTGGAGGATTACCATCCATCTACTGATTTTTCCACCGATAACGCGTCGTGTCAACATGTACTGGAATGGATTTACGACGGCAACAACAGTGGTCTTACGAAACAGAACATAATGACGGAACCGTTGAACAGCATGGACTGCTGCCAACGCAAGTTTTTCGAGATGGGTATAATTAAGTTCCGGTCCTACGAGGCTTCGGCTCAGGTAATAGATCACGTATTCAGAAAATGAATCATCTTCCTGAACTAAAACCATGCCTATGGTTGACTCTGCGACAGCCAGATATAAGAGGAAATCCTTGTTATAATTCGGTGGCCGTAGCAGAGGTGCGGTTATAAGGGTGTGTTTCAATGCGTCGAGAGAGCACTGCGCTGCTTCGTCCCAGAGAAAAGGAACGTCTTTCTTCAGTAAACGCATGAAGCCCTTGGTGATTTTGGCATAGTTGGCGATGAGGCGTCGTAAGAAGTTCGCCTTGCCTTGAAGACTCTGAAGTTGTAAGATTGTGCGTGGGGGGGGAAACTGGACTATTGCCTCCACCTTAAGAGGATCGACCATGATCCCTGTTGTTGAAGTGATGAAACCTAACAAACGTCCTAACGTGACGCAAAAGCTGCACTTGTTGGGGTTTAAGCGAATCTTGAAGTAGCGACAGTGTTCAAAGATTAGTCGGAGGTGCATAGGATGATCCTTTCGCTTGCGAGAGCATGATGCTAAATCATCGAGATAGGCCTCGACTATATGTTTGAGGTCGTGAAACGCAAAAGACATGTCCCGCTGGAAAGTGGCTCCAGCGTTCTTGAGACCAAAAGGCATTTTTCGATAGGCGAATGTACCCCACGGACAAATGAATGTCGTTTTGTGTTGGTCCTCAGGTTTGATTTGGATTTGGTTATAGCCCGAGAAACCATCCATGAACGAAAAGGCTTCACAACCGGCGCACTCATCAATGATCTGGTCGATGAATGGGGTTGGATAATTATCTTTCAGACATGCCTTGTTCAAATCATGAAAATCAGTACAGACATGAATCGTGCCTTGTTTTTTATCGACCGGCACAGGGTTTGACACCCATTGAGTCAAGTGAATAGGGTATATGAACCCTGCCTTAAGCAATTTCTCAACCTCAGCTTTGATGGTTGCTGCTTTCCTAGGATTAACCGGACGAAGTTTCTGTCGAACAGGCTTAGCGTCAGGGTACGTTGTGATTTCGTGTTCAACTATTTTCGGATCGATGCCTGGCATTTCCTCGTAAGACCAAGCAAAAACATCGCGGAATTCCCTAAAAAAATCCATGTAAATATGAATCTCTTCGGGGGAGCAATCCGCTCCGACGAAGACATTCTCCACGATGCCGGGGTTTCGGGAGATATTGATAGGTATCCTGGCAACGATAGTCGCCATATTTCCCTCAGCATAAATATCCTGTGTAGCTAAGAGGTTAATGGGACAAGGATGATCTCCCGTCATGGTGATAGTGAATTCTCCTGCCTCGATTTGGTGTAACTCTGGGAGGAAATATGATCTGTGATGAAGATCTTCCCAGGGTTTGTCCGGACCAATCATTGCTTCGATTATTGCTTCGTCAGAAGGCAAGACTAAATCTAACGAATCGATGTTGGCAAGAGAATCCTGAGCCCAGATAGGCTCAAGAAGTGGATCCAACTCTTGTGCGAGAGTCAGATCAGGAGTAGCTGAAGCTTGCTGGACCAAAGAGTACGCTACTTCAGCGGCCGACAAGGGCGTGGCCATGCCAGCGTGCCCTGTCTCATCCATCGTGGTTGATGGGGAAGGAAGAGTCCACGGATCCTGAAAGTAAGTCGTGCGAAATGACGAAACATGAAAGATCTCATCCTTGTGGTGAGTCGATATAAACTTGACATCGCCATGAGGAGGTGGGTAATTGAAAGTACCCATCAAAGATGGGCACAAGCCAACTCCGACGTTGACGACACCAGCTTGAGGATTATCAACCAGGGGAACTGTGGATGCCCCCAAGGCTGGGTCAGGTCGAGAGAAGGACAACTGATCAATGGTCACTATCCAGCCTTCATGTGGAAACAGTAAGACTCGGAAAACTGTGGCGACCACCGCTTGCATTGCGTAAGTCCAACTACAACCTAACAACAGATTGTAGTCGATGGGGGCATCAACTACCTCTACTTCGATGCACACAGTCTTCCCTCCTAATTGCACAGGGAAAGAAGGAATAATTCCATGCGGTCGGAAAGAACGACCATCGAACGCAGTGAGGAGAGTAGGTGACGGAGACAACTCCGGTTGACCAATGGCTTTCCAGCATGCTAACGACATAACGCAAGTCAAAGCGCCCTCGTCTACCACCATGTGGAAGATATTCCATGTAAAAGTTTTCGTGGGATGAGCCACTACTATCTGAAACGCGACGTGGTAAGGCAGACGAGGTTTCAAGTCAGTCGTATCTAACATGATGGTTCCCGGGTTACAAGTCTCAGTAGAGCCTAAAGCAGTCAACAAGGCTTTCCTCTGAGCAGGGCAACTTTGGAGGACCTCCAAAGAGGACATGGAACAAGGGGTTTGGGACAAATCTTCCACCACAGAGTAGTTCTGGGCGGCCCTTGCATTTGGATTGTGAGAAGCTCGCTTAAACGCAATTTTTGGGATGTGTGTCATTGTTTCACCCAACGTCTTCTCGATCTGTAAAGGAAGAGATGGGATCTTGGCTTCTTTGCCCTTCTTAGAGGCATTTGGTTTTCTATAGTCGTGTGCTCTAGTCGTTATGAAAGCATCACTTTTTACCATATATACATTCGTGGAAGATGAATTGTTTGGGGGAGGGCAGTTTTCTTGGCTGCCCACCTCGGCACTTGTAGAGGCTTGAGTTAAATTTTTCCCATGCTGAAAGGGATTAGTCAACACGGCTTGCTGTTGCTGTGTGACAAACTTCTGGGCCTCTGCAAGTCGAGGGCATAGATGGTTCGGGTGGTCTTCCACACAGAGGTTGCACAGATACCTCGCCTTCCTCTTTTCCGTGGTGCCCTCGCCAGCATTATTAGTTGGTTTTTTATCCCCCTTACTCTTTTTGCGTTGTTTTTTCTTCCCTTCGGGCTGCTGGGTGGCCTTTGGGTTAGTCGTTTGTACGGAGTGTACTTCCGACGTTTGAGTAGGAGGAGTAGCCAAAGCAGTAGTCTGGTTGGCCGCTGAGTGTTGTATAGATAACTGCTACAATTGTTTTTTCAATTGCTCAGCGGGCTTAGTTTGTGCCGAACCAATGATACCGTCAGCATGTGGTACGGCTCTCTGTCTGGTTTTATCTAGAATCGATCGTGGTGCATCTGACAGGATGTTGTACAATAGACCAGACTGAGAATAGATAAGCTCAAACTATTGAGCCCTCATGATGGCATCTTCCTCGGAGAAAACTCCTGAAGTCGCGACGTCTTTGGATAACTGCGGAACTAAAGACTTAAGGAACCACTCAAGCAAGAATGCTGGTGGGACAAGTACTTTGATAATACTCTTTCGGCGTCGCCACTCTCGAACATGATCCGAGATATGGTCCACTGTCATCTGCTCGAAATTGGCTAGCAACTCTGTGCCGGCGTCGTATCTCACAGGTAACTGGAAATGGTTAAGGAAGGCCATCGCCAGTTCGCCAAAAGAAGAATATCGTGAACGATCAAGCTCTATGTACCATTTTGCGGCACTCCCGATGAGAGTGCGTTGAAACAATCGCAACTGGATGGAGTCATCTTTCAGTGAGTTAGATGAGCACCAGAGATGGAAAGTAGTCACGTGATCACTTGGATCTTCGTTCGGGTTGGCCTCGAACTTTGGGATGTCCGAAGGAAACTTTGTCGGCATAGGAGGCCAACGTGGATCGTGACAGATAGGATCATTTAACAACCGTGTCAAATCTGGAAAGTGTAACGTCGCCAAGAATGGTAGTTTAGGTTGCTGTTGATAGCTGGGATAAAAGGGTCCTGGAGTTTGACTGGCACCAGGTTGCCAGGAAAAGTTCGGCTGCTGGCTGGGGTTCTGGTAGAAACCGTGGCCCTGACCAGCGTAAGGGTTTTGCATCTCAGGAGACATCATTGGTTGATTCCCCATGAAGGACATAGGATGTTGGGCATTCATCGTGTTTGACGGACTTTGGGACGGATTACCCCATGCCGGTCTGGATGGAAGAGGCATAGAAGTTTGTCCGGGGTTCCATTGGTTGTGGAAAGAATTACCCCAAAACAGCATTCCAGAGGATGGAACGGATCCTTGTGCTGAGTTCCAAGGTCCTGGTATATGTGCCCCTGGCGTAGGAATAGTACCCTGTGCCGGAGTGGATTGTCCAAAAATGGGTGTGCCCCCAGATGGGAAAGTAGTGGATGCGAAAGTGTTATTACCAAACGTCTCGTTCCAAACAAACGGTGATGAACCTACCGACAGAGTTTGCGTAGGTGTTCCTTGACTCCCGGCTCCAAATGAACTCGTGTGTGCAGGCTGCCCGGCGGACTGCTGATGCAATCCACTAAGCGAAGGGGATGAAGGAGGGATATGACCTCCAGCGTAAGGAAAAGCATTGAAAGGGACAGGAATGCCCCCAAGTTGACCTTGCAGAGGAGCGTTAGAGCTCCCTACCCCCAGACCCAAAGTCTATAAAGTGGAGGAAGTGAGTACAGGACTTGTACCTGAACTAGGCATATCGTATGAAAACAGAGCACCTATCGCACTAGGTGTGTAAGGAGGTGTGGCCGCTACGATAGATGGGGTCGGTCCATTGTGCGACGTAGTTGTAGCCAAGACCATGGTGGCCCGGACCGCCGACAAAGGCAAGTTAGGAGAAGCTTCTCCTGTGGTAGCAACAGTGATGGGAATGGAAGAATTCCGAGAGGAAGTAACAGAGTTTGGTTCCATAACTGGGTTAGGCACTAACAGGCTTTCGTAAAATTGAATTGGCACAATATTGTTCGACCAAGTATCAGTATTTGAGGTTTCAACCGATCCAAGATTGGCGGTCGATTCCTCCAGGAGTTGTTCGGGCTCAATGGTTTGAAACCCGGTTTCTTCGAAAGACCCTCTTTGGTCTAGCTTCCGCCTCAATGGTGGTGGGGGTGGCTCCAGTATAACCGGCAGCAGGCCCAGAAGCCTTCATGACCGGCGGAGCTCTGAATCCTCCACTGTGTGAGAAGATTCACGACACGCTAAGGTATTCTACATGAACACACAGTAACACTCACTAAAAGAAAGCCCCTAGAAGATAAATCAAGCAAGCACTAAACTAGTTGGAAGAACAGTTACAACAAACAACACTAGAGAAAATTACTGGTGCAAGTGCAACTCGAATACGGAAGCACCCTCTGGGTATACTCTGCAAAGCGTGGCTTGATGTCTGTCCTAGGTACCGCGGTATACCCCCACAGTCACCTGTGTATGTCCCTAGAAAAGATTGGCAACTAGTTTGCCAGCACGTGAACAGTCACCAGGCTGGTACAGTCGATAGTCGGGTAGACCACAATGAGCAGGGTATCAAGCCCGAAACCTGTCAAGGGTATTGAGAGCAAATGGTCCGGAAGACAACTGAGGACCTCGAATGGATTCGAGACCCACGAAGCTTCGTGGAAAATGCAAACGACGAAATCCCTTAACAAATCCTCGATATGTGTTCTCCACAACGCTCGGTCCAGCTTTGGAGGGGTTATCTCCGCTACCTTTCCTTACGCGACCTCGTGTTTATCCCCTGTGTTAGAGGGGGGTCCCAGATAACTTTCCGTAACTAGACTTCTACACTCCCTATTGAAAGAATCCAATGTTTGGTTTGAGTGGCCTTGGAGAATTTACTCTGCAACCTATTCCAAGGCCCTAGTCCTGAGCTAGTGTATGCACCCTTCAAACAAAAAGTCTAGTTAATTTTAATTAACGTTTCTTTTAATGGGATTTTTAAGTCACAAGGTATGAAAGTGAAACTGATGGTGTGTAAAAGACTCAAAGCAAAATGAACAAGAAATGCTTGGAAACAAAAGCTTTTACAAACAATGCAAAAACCAGCAACTTTTCAACAAGAAAAACTTCTTTTCTTTTCAACTTTCCTAAGTTTTCATGCAGCAAACACCAAGTAATTTCACTCAAATCTGCGAGCTACTTATACTCTAAATGCAGTGCAAAAAAATTATGAAAAAGACTTCTTCCTAGCTACTGATGCAACAACACAATCCTCAAACCAAGAAGAAAATGAAACAAGAGAGGTTTTTTTTTTTATTTTAGTTGCAAAATGACGCAATAGAGGAAAAATGACAACAAGCACTAACCCAAGAAAAAAACATAAAGTTCTGGCTTAAAGCGCAGACCGCAACGAACCAGAGCAAAGATGCACAAAAGCAATCAAGAAAGCACCAATTCTAACACTTGTCTAAAAACCATAAAACAATTTTTTTTTCTCTTTTGTCTTTTCTATCAAAACATTAACTAATAAAAAACACCGACTAAGGATAAGAGGCCCTAACCTGCTGACTGTGCAGCCCCAGACTCAAACCCCTGAGAGGAACACTTCTCACCACAGGAAGGGATGACTGCCCCACCCAGGCTGAAAAGCAACCAATCAAGCCCGCGACTGTCACTGAGACAACACGCATGCAAACGCGTGCTGAGCTACTAGAGCGTGCGGGTACCCACGGGCTAAGCCTAAACAGGCCACAGGTCTGTATAAATGCTAAGACAAAACAACCACAGGTAGCTCAAACCTGAAGAAGGCCTATGGTACTGACAACCAGGGTCTCTTAAAGGATTGAGTGCTTCTATTTTAACAGAAAAAGAAAATGAATGCAAAAGATAAAAAACACAATAAAGAAGACTGCAAACAAGACAGTGAACCAACAAGACCCAGACAGGATCTAGAAAGCCCCCTGAGAAGGTAAACTTCTGACAGGGAAGAGGAGAATGCCTCTCTAACTTTCTGGATACTACACGCTACTAAAACCACTGCAGCCAGCGTTCAAATGCGAGCTACAGAAGGTTAGGGCATGGGTTACATGCATGCATGCCTTCTGCAGGCCACATGTACCTCTGTGTGTCCTGATATTAAATGTCCAGCAACAGTCAAGGAAAACTGGTATTGATAACCAGGTTCCCTGCTAGCCTTGACCTAACAGAAAACAAATAAACAAAGAAACTGAAACTCTACTTCTTCGAACTACCCAAAAACCTTTAACTAAATCCGAAAACCCCTAAGAGTAAATCTCCCCATTGGAGTCGCCAATTCTGTTGTTGGGAAATTATACCCTACGGACTAACAAGCTAGGGCTTAAACTTGCATGCAGATCATGACGCTTAAGAAATTACTTTTAACCTTCTACCCCAAACCTAAAACCCTTTTTCACATGCAAACATGGAAAGAACCAACTAACCTTTTTATCGACGGTTGGTGTAGATCCTCCGTTGTGCTTTATCTCCTTGCTTCTGCTGCTCCTTCCAAAGACGATCCTACAATCAAGACAAAAACACTACGCATGCATGCTATTGTTCTACTAGAGGGTTAGAGATTAAGCATAAATCAAATAAAACATATAAGACTCGTGCATTGGGACGGGAAAAGTACTCTTTATTAATCTCAAGATGAATCAACTTAC
>ML782217.1:321757-340551 GCA_009831015.1 Picea engelmannii | reverse complement strand
AAGACTCGTGCATTGGGACGGGAAAAGTACTCTTTATTAATCTCAAGATGAATCAACTTACAATGATAATAGAGATCGGCCACCGTTCCTTGATCCTGATCCTGGGCTCCTCCTCTTCTTTGTCCTCCAACTGCTTTGCTTGACTTCTCCTAAAGCTTGAGGAAAGGCTAAAGGGTTGGGACAAAATAGATTCGGCAATTGGGCAGAGTTTCTTTGCTATGATTTTCCTCCTTTGAATAGTACCCCTACCCCTTCTTTTATAGGCTAGAAGGAGCTAGGGTTTTAGGCGAACTCTCGGCCATGCATGACTGGGAGTTCTAGTTAACTGACCCAAATCTTTTCGTTCCGTCGGCAACTTTCCTGATTTTGTGCTTTGTTAGGTAAACACGGGCTGTAGTGGGCCAGCCAGCGTTCCAACACGTCCAGTAGTGAGCCTGACAGCGTTCCAACGTGCCCAGTAATGGGTTAGGGCGCGGGTTACTTGTTTTAAGAGGTTTTTTAAGTGTCTGTTCAGCATGGCTTTGGCAATGAAGGACAATGAGTTGGCCTGATGCCAAGTAAGCATGGATGGTGCAGTTTAGGGTTATAACAATTCTAGAGCCAGGGTAAGTTCCCTGAAAGGACTACCGCCTTGGTAAAATCCTAAATTGCTTATTATCTATCACAGACGCTAACAGCGCAGGGATTTAAGAAAACCTCTCAGTCTGGTCATAAAACCTGGTGGAAATCTACCTAGGAACCCGATGAAGGACCTTAAGGCCTAAGTTTGAAAACCCTTCATGAGAGAGAGTGGGTCTCTTAGAGCTCGGTATTTCAGTGTTTCGGCAACCAGGAAACCCAAGGGTCAGTTTTCTTGTATTCGCCAGGTGCGAAATCCCAACTTGCGGAACCCCAAAATGAGTATAGCATGATTCGTGGTAATGTTTCAGCGTTTTAGTACCCGAGACACATAAAGGTAAGTTCCCTTGTATTCACCAGTCCCAAAATCCCGATTAGCGAAACCCCGAAATGAACTAGCATGGATGAGTTGTGATGTTTCGGAGGTTCAGTACCTAGGATACCCCTCCTCTTGCTAAATGCATGAACGAGATCCTTTCAGAGGATCTAAGGTCTGTCACAACCATTAAATTGGATGAAGGAACGCAGGCGTTAATGCCTCGACCCCTTTTTACCTTCGTAAGTAGCGAAGAAATCGGGACCGTCGATTTCAAGACCCATGGGAATACCTGGACCGTCCAGCTATAGAATACACGTGGCTTCTAGTAATCATTTCGGCTTTTCCGCACCCAGGAGATCAGAGGGTAAAAACCCTTGTCCTCACAACTCCCGAAATCCCGATATGCAAAATCTAGAAATAACAGTGTATGGCTAAATCCCGATATTTCGGTATTTTGGCATTTGAAATATCCTAAGGACAAGCTCCCTTGTATTTGCAAGTCCCGAAACCCCGATTCACGAAAACCCAAAATGACAGCGTGTGGAGGGGTTAGGACATTTCGATGTTTCGGCACCCGGGGTACCTAACTGCGAGTTTCCTTGTACTTGCCAGTCCTGAAATCCCGATGGGTGTAATCCCAAAAGGACGATACGCGGACATGTTACGGTATTTTGGCATTTTGGAAATCAAAATATTCAAGGGTGTATTCCCTTGTACTCACCAGTCCCGAAATCCCAACTTGTGAAATCCTGAAATAGTATAGTGTACTTCAGAGTTTGGTGTTTCAGAGTTTCGACTTCTGCGAGACCCGGATGCGAAATCCTCCTATCCTCGCATATCGCAAAATCCCAATAGGCAAAGTCTCAAAATGGACTAGCACACATGGTTTGGTATTTCGGCGTTTCGATACCTGGGATCTCCAAAGGTTAGTTTTCCTCGTGTTCGCTAGACACGAAGTTCCGATCGATGAAACCCCGAAATGAGGAATACATGCATCGCGATTTTTCCGAATCGCGAAAGCCGGGAGCACCTTTCAGGCAAGACCTGTGGTCATAGCCACCGATCATATGAGTATGGATAAGGGATGGCAGGGTCTGTATCATGTCCCATAGGAATTCAGGGAATTTTGTTCATTGGAGAAAAGATGGAAAAGGCCGAAAATTTTCGAATTCCGTAGTGGGTGTGTTACAGTTTTCATTAGAGATTATATTACTTTTAATCATATGAAATGAATTATGAATTCAACAAGTATATGGACAATTATGGTCACTAACGTTACATAATGTTATGCTGATTATATGACATTAAATTGAATATGTAAATGGAGATAATGATTGGGTGGTTGTTCCAATCTTATGAAGTATGAATTCTATAATTAAACTAATGATTTTAATTAGGATATGTTACGTATGTTTTTAAAAAATGACTTATACAAATTTGACATCACTTGTATAAACTACACAAATATACTTTTGAAAATTGATATACTCTCGACATTTAAATAAGGAAACAATAAGGACTCAACATCTATTACCTAGAATTGATTATTTGTTTGATTAAATGAAAGGAGAAAAGGTGTTTTCTAAGATAGATGTAAGAATGAGATATCATCAATTAAGAATTAATGAAGAAAATATTCTTGAGACAACATTTAAGATTCATTTTGGTCATTATGAATTCATAGTAGTACCCTTCATATTAACGAATGCACCATGAGTATTTATGAATTTAATGAATGGAGTGTTTTGATAGTACCTTGATAATTTTGTGCAAGTGTTTTTGGATGATATTTTGATATATTCTCGGCATATGGAGGAGAATGAAGAACACATAAGACAATTATTACAATGTATTCGAGAGAATAAGTTATATGGAAATCTCTCTAAATTCACATTTTATTAATAACAGATTCATTACTTGAGACATATAATTTTAAGATAATGAATAGCAATAGATCTGATAAAGATAGAAACAATTTTGGAATGGACAATGGCTACTAACATACATGAAGTACATATATTTATGGTTTTGTCGAGAATTTATTAAAGGTCTGTGGAAGGTTTTTCAAAGATTGAAAATCCTAATATGGAATTACATAAGAAGAATAATAAATTTATATGGATAGAACAATATGAGGAAACATATCAAAAACTTAATAAATTATTGATGATGGATCCTATTTTGAATGTACCATATATGGATAAATATTTTTTGGTATGTACAAATGCATTGAAGCATTGAAGGAAGGATTAGGTGGATTACTATTGTGAGAAGGTAGGGTGTTTGCCTACACTTTGAGAAAGATTTTACTGGATGAATAAAATTACATGAAACATGATTTGGAACTTGTGGAAATAGTTCATGCACTAAGAATTTGGAGACATTATCTAGTTGGAAGAAAATTTGAGTTGAAAACAGACTCATCGTGGATTTCAAGACATATTTATGAAAAGTAATTTGGATTCTAGATAGAGGAGGTTATCAGAATTATTATGCGAGTAAGATTTCAATAAATAATACAATAAAGGGACGATAAATAGACTAGCAGATGCTTTAAATTGTAGGCCATGTGTTTTCTCAAATTTTCCATTGAAGACAAATTTGTGAGAAAAGGCATTGAAGTTACAGTTAAAAGATGAATGGTACAAAGAAATTAAGCTAGAATTAGAGAATAAAGTGATGATTTTTTTTAAATATGAAGGGTATGCCTTGGATTACGACAACTTAATATGATTTTATGAAATAATTTATGTACCACCAAATCATGAAATTCACAATTTAATATTAAATGAAGATCATAGAGAAGTTTATATGGTTCATACATAAGTCAATAAGAAGAATGTAGACCTAAAACCATTGTTCTTTTGGAATGGAATGAATAAGGACATAGTTAATTTTATAGCTAGATTCCTTGAGTGTCAACAAGTGAAGGCTGAACATCATCACCTGGTGATATTTTTGTAGCCATATGTGATACTAGAATATAAATGGGAAGTGATTTTGATGAATTTCATTGTTGGATTAGCTATGACATTAAGGACACACATTTTTATATTTTTCATAGTGTTGATGTTTGAATCTGTTACGATCGAAACGACAACCTCATGAGGATTACAAAGCCCCATTCATTTTTATAGAAGTGGTACTCCTCTTTAATTTCTTTAAGTATTTGTCTTTGAAAATCTTGGGACAACAATATTAAAATGGGAGAGTGCTAAAGAGTATCATTGAAATAAAATAAAATATTGAATAAAATAAACATACATCAAGAATTCATGAGAGATGGACTAGGAACCTTCAGTCATAAAATAAATAAATTTTCAGAATTATAATATAAAGAAAATAATTATAAGAAATATAATATGAATCTCACATCCATCACAGTTTCAAATATTTTTTTATCACATTCATAAGAAAAGAAATAAAAGGACCACATATCAAAGAAATTTAAATGAGTCTTTTCATTAAAATCAAAACAATATTTGATAGGTTAATTTCAAATATATTATACTCAAATGCTCAGAGTTCAAAGATATAACCCCAAAATAATTCTCTATATTTTTCTCAAAAATGAAATAGTCTTTAATAATATTAAGAAAATAAAGGATTTCATCCAAAAGTGGACAGGGGTATGGCTCCCATGGACCATAAAATAAAGAAATGAGAAGAAAAGAGATAGAACATATATTGGAAAAAGGAGGGAACAATGAAAGAACTAAAAAGAGAACATAAGAGAGAAATCCAAAATCAATTATACTCTCCTTGGGATACATAGGATATAATTGGATGAATTCTGAAAGAAGAAGGGAGAAGGATGTGATCCATTTACACTTACTGTGATGGAATATTTATCTCTTCATTTTCTTGTTGATGCGCCTTTTGTATCATCTCTTGTTGTGGTTACACAACCAATGCCAATTGCCTCCAACTGATCTTCTTTGGTTATCTTAATTAAGGACCATTTTAACCAATTTTCTATATAATCTTCCATTAGGGATACATTTATATATTGTCTAATTTTTATATCAAATAAAATCCGTTCCAATTCTCTCAATTCATAGGAAAGTTGGTGGAGTGTATATTCAATTTCCTTGTTTTTATTTGCATAAATCAATAATCAACTTTCAGTTTCATTCTCATTATATTCAATTATACTATTAAATCTTTCAGGGGAAAAGGCCTTTAGTATTTTCACGTGTTCTTCAAATTGATTCCTTGTCATAAATATAGAGTTCAATATTAACTATGGGTCATGTACTTCTCTTGTGGTTCATTCCAGGTCTATCTCGGTTAACTTGCGACACAATATTTCATTTTTAACAACAACCGCATCACATTCATCTAACATTTCTTTCAATACTTTTGTCTTTTTTATCCAATAGGCCTTTAGTTGTTTGATTCTGGCTAGATAAGGTATATCTTCTTCTTTCCTTTTTAGCTCAATTATACCAAAGACATTCAAGGTAAGTGTGATGACATCGTCTTTATAAAATCCTTATTCATTTTTAAAATCATCTTGGACATATTCTATGAAACTATTTAACTTTTAACCAGAATAAACAATATTGCTCCTTGTATCCCATGCTTCTAGAATAAGAAACATTCTCTTTTTCATGTTTTCACCAATAAATTTTGTAATTGCAACCAACAAGCTTGACGTTCCTTTCAACTTTGAGCTCGATTCAGGTGTCCCTTTAGGATTTATCCCAGGTTGAATAGAAACCAGTGGAGTTGCAAAGATAGGTGGAACCATCAAGGCACATTGCAATTCTTTGATTCTTTCCTTTAATTTTGAATTATCAACCTCCATTTTTTCAACTGAAATTTCAAAAGGATCACAAGTAGCTTTGTAAATTTGGGAATTTTTTTATGGTAGGACATTATTCAAGTCCAGCTCTATATCCTTGATTATCTTCCCCTTTGAATTCACACATTCAAATACTAGTTTCTTCAAATCTTTATTAAATAATGCAATGTGGAGGGTCATATATTCTTCTTGATTAAAGATAGGCTCTTGAGTTACCAAATCTCCATCGGGTTGGACTCTCTTCTCTTCATTTAAAAATTCTATGTCTTCAATGTTTGCATCAAGCTCCATATGTTTGAGAAGAATATATTCACGAGATATGACCTCTTCCACTTCTTGTTGATTGTTTTGTCTTTTCTTATCACTAGTTATTGGTAACTTGTGGGTTTTCAATATCCTTTTTAGGGTGATGAGGATCATCACTGTGACCTAAATTATCAATTAAGGATTTTATGTTTTTCCTAAGTAATATTTTGGGGATTTTTCCTGGGTGTGTTTCTTTTATGGGAAGAACTCTAAGACTTTGAACTCCTTTCATTTACAATCCTTCCATGTTGTCTGTGTGCTTCATTTGTACTAATAATTGTCTCGAGGTCCCCATCAATGCTTATTCATAATCATTATCTTCTCTTCCTTCTTCTCCACATATATGTATGTGTGTGTGTGTTTACATATGATACACTGAAACCTACATAAATTATGTGATTCATGAAAAACTGTTGAGTGTCAAACCATTTTACTAAATATGATAGCTTAAAATTATATTGGTCAAATTGAGTTGCAAATTCATCAATATTTGGGGCGCTTCTTAATGTAATCTCACCAATTTTCCATGTAAATATTTTTATTTCTTTAAAGAAAGAAGTTGGCCCAGAATTTGCACTGTCTATAGACTTCTATCATGAATATTTTATCAGACACATAAAACAGGAGATAAGTTGGGGCCTCCCAGAGCAATAAAATCCAATTATATTTTATCATTCATTTGACTCAAAGTTTCCTCTTTTCTCTAAAAATATCACTGCCTCCAACAAAATTCTTGAAGTATTATTCCTTAACATGAGTTTTTGAAAGAAGAAAGAAAAGAATCATAAACTTCATAAAAGTGATACATCACCTTCTTCTTCCAGAGAGAAGGATATCAGGTATGTACCAGGTCTACTTTGGGATCAACTTATCTTCACAAGTTCATTCCTTGAAATACATGATAGTATAAAATGGAAAATACCAGGTACACAGACATATAAAATTTCTTATCCTTATTGAAATTTCATATCTTAAATGATATCTCAGAAGATATTATTTTAAACCAATCGAAAATTATTTCCCCTTGAATAGAATAATGTAATATGTAAAGAGACAGACATAGGATAGTGGCAGTTGATTCATGTTCCAATACCCTAACAAGTAACCAAGCCATTTATTTGTAAGGTGTCTTAAATAAATTGACCTGAATAATAGATCAATCATTTGGGATTATGATCGGGTCTTTGAGACATTGAGGAAACAAGTGTCTGCCACTATTTTTAGCTTTTATGAAATATTTGGATTGCTCAACCTTGAAACTTACTGTAGGTTTCGGTAATTTGAGCATTTGAATGGAAGTTGTTGGAGCTAATGAAATTGGGGATCGTCCATTTAATCTTATAATTCTCTCATCTTTTTCGAAATTGTATGTACACCATATTACTAAGTCTTTCACATCTAAGACCTCTAGGACACATCCTTCCTTAGCAATTTCAGATACCCAAACATCATTACCATTCTTTTCTTCAGGGGACAATGAATAATAATATTTGTGATCCCTCTGTAAAATCTCTCTCTTGCACACACCTGATGTGACTTATTATTTGAGGACACTTGCGTGCAAGTGATCCAGTTCATTATATGATTGACTACTTTTCTTATGGATTCTGATGATGAGACTGTGGATTATGATGTCATTTTATGTTATTATGTATAGACAAGTGCTATTGATTGGTTTCTCCTGAGTGTGCATGACTCTTGACAGATTGAGGATGTCGATGGCATCGATGGACCTCCTTGGGATCCAGATCAAGTCAGGGAGTGGACTGTATATGGTTTGAGTATTTCTATTACTGCATATGTGACAAATGACTGGGTATATTATGATCTTGATTATGGTTCGTTGATGGATGCAGGCTGACGATTTATTTCTAATCAGACTCACATTTGGACTAAAGGGGTCATGCACGAAAACCAGATATGTTGAGGGAGAGGTGTGGTAGCAGCCCTGCCACAACCTACTAGCACTCTCGTCGTGGCTCGAACTATAGGTTGATGATTACCTAGTTCGAGATATCCACGATGCCATGAGGGAAGAATGAGACAGTTGCTCACAAATATTCTAAGGGGTATGAAATAAGGTAGGGTTTTTATTACTTAAAGGCCCTTAGTCTCCCACAAGGTCTCTTGATGGAGTATTGACTCCAAGGGTTGGAAAACTACCAAAATAATTCAAAAAGTGAGTGGCACCCTTGGAGCACGTAGTGTGTCTTGAAGGGCATGTCGCATAAATAAAACATGAATAAAGACGAGTGGCATCCTTGGATCATGTAGTGCATCCTGAAGAGCACATCGAGATTTTTAACACAAGTGAGTCAATGAACCTAGGTGCCTAGAAAATAGTATTTTATTTTGACGTGGTCAGCCTTAAAATAAATTTTGTATGAGTAAAGTTATTAATTATAATTTTTTCCCTTTAAAAACAATTTTCTAAGACTAGTTGAAATTAAATCCTAGGTCTAAGTAGGATATGAGGACTAAAATTTAATTAAGCAATTAACAAAGGGGGGATGAAGAAAAATCAAATTTAGAATTTAAAGGAGAAATAAATTATCTAAAAATTAATTGTTATTTATGTGCAAAACTTGCTAATTTAGAACTTAGACAAAAAGGGGAAATTAATTGCAAAAGGAATGTGGAACATAGAAAGGAGTCTAGTCTAGAGAACTTTCCTAAATAAACTCAACTAAGATTTAAGAAAGGCATCAGTCATTAAGGGGAATTGTGGGACTAAAGGGACAACAAGGAGCATTTTTAGGAACGCTTTTAGGATGGGTGAGGGAAATTGGCAATTTAATTTAATTAATTAAATGAATTTATGGTGCAACTAAGGTATCGGGTGACAAGTGTATCGAGAGAGTTTTCCCAATTAATTTTTAATAAAACGAATTTAAGGTGGAATTGGAAAGTGTCACGAAGAAGAACTCTATAAAAGTAATGGGGGATATGAGGAAAGGATCACGACTGGCATGCGTAAGGTTATGCTACCATATTTTTCATGACTGATTTTTCTTGTGGGAGTTGGGACACCCAACTCGAATAGAGAGTGGTAGCTCGACCTTGCGAGGTGAGCTAGTAGCTAGATTTTTCTATAGTCTTGGGTGTGTGGCCCCTTTCTGGCTTGGGGGGGAAAGGGGGAAGAAGAGTACCCCTATCATTGGTTGGGAGGTACCGGTGAAGTCTTCACGGTTAGAAAGTGGGGAGCTGGACAGAGTGCAAACGCGGGAAAACATCTTCGACTTCTCATCGTCGACAACGATATTTTATTGAGTATTGTATTGTAATCAAATTTAAGATGTAAAAGTTGTAATCTTCGTTGAATGAAATTTGGTTGTGGCATGTATTTTTGTGTGAGATGTATCTAGAATTTTGATGCTCCAGGCCATTTTGGTAAGATGTATTTAAGTTAAAAATGTTTCTTCCAGATATCCTTATCCCTTAAGAATTTCCATTTAGATGTACCCTCTGCAAAATTTTATGTGGATTTTCTAACCTCGACATTTTAATTTACACCCAACATTGAAGCCTTCATTCATCTCTATGACTAAGCATGCATTTTTCCTAGCCAAGGAGATCCTCCTTGCATTAAATCTCTTCCAAGCCCTACGTTTTCTTAGAAAAACCTTGCGCATTGATGTATACCTTCGCCCAACCCTACGAGCCACTGTCGTTTATTTACCTTCAATTTTCTCCACGTATTTTTGTTGTATTATTCGCTACTAATGTACTTGGATTTCGCCCATCATTTTTACAACTTTCACTTAGCGATTTTCCTTTCCGATCTCTGTAATTTGGAAAGTTTTCTCCATGAATTTTTGGGTAGATTAACCCTGCGTTTTTACTTCCCAATCTCTGTATTTGGCAAGATCCTATGAAAAATGTTGAGTGATTTTAACCCTGGGCAAATTTCTTATGAACTCTGTGATGGATGCTTTCCTATACGATTTTTTTGAGTAATTTAACCCCCTGCATCCACCTTCCACGACCTCTATGTTTGGCTTGCAGGCTGTGAATTGATGGGTAGTAGCTTGTCATTCTCTTTGCTTTGTCAATGGAGTTTTCCATCCTATTTCTCTCCTTCAATCTAAATAAATTATTCCTCTAAGGAAAATTGTTGTGTTGGTGTACAATCAACACAATGCTTTTCATCTTTTTCATGGATCTGTTTTTCATATTTTCACCATTTCGCCCATGATATAATCTCCAGAAAGAAATTTTAGCGTTGATGGGTAATATAACCCCAAGTGTTTACTTCATTCCCTGTGTTTTTTGGGGGGAGTTATATCTCTGTGAATTTCCCATAAAAATCAGCAAAATTTCCTTGCCCTCCTTCTCTGTGCTTACCCCTAGGATTCACCCAGAATCTCATGTCTTCCTGGCATTGTATTCCTATATTATCTCTGCGTCTTCAATGATAGGTCAACGAATTACCTTCGATATTTACCTCTGATTATGGCCATCAATTGCGACCTGGATTTCGCTCTTCTTGGTGGTTTTTTTTTTTCTAGATTTATCTCTGCATTTAATTTACCTTATGTTCTCTACTTTTACCTTGAGAGGGACTGCATTTCCTCAACTGTAGTTGTGTTATTCCTTCTATGTGTTTTCTATTAAGAATATGTCCGGGCATTGAGGAATCCCGTGCATTCTCCTCCCCCTTCTCTTCTTGATATCCTCTTAGAATTTAGAGACTTTTTAACATGACTTAAATTACATTATATATATATATATATATATATATATATATATTAACTCCTCTTTATTAACTACATTTTATTCTAATTTAATCATTACATGTGCATTTTCGTTTTAGTCCCTACATGTCTTGGGAAGGGTCTTAGAAGCCATGTTGCATTCATTATGAGAGTTGAAAATTAACAACCCTTAAATAAGTCATGATGCTCAATTATTGCATTTCCGCAAGGTTCCTTTTAAGGATAAAGTTGATATTCGCATGCCACTATTGATATATTAGGGTCTAGCCTTCCCTCAATACTTGATTTTCCTTGCTACTCCATACTACTCTAAATCGGGATTCACCTTTTTAAAAGAAAAAAAAATTATGTTTGGTCATATTCTGAATATTATTTGAATTCTACTAATAGCCACTTTAATGTGCTCACAACCAACCACTCTTCCTGAATTATAATGTAGCTACTTATTTTATTTTTTGAATTGATTGATTAAGTGTTTTTAATCTCGTGCACCCGTGAAAATAAGATAGATTTCTCTTACACCATGAAGAAAAATGATGCTTAGTTGATTGAGTGATTAGACTCTCTTGTGACTAGTATGGAATGCGGATTACGATTGGTTATGAATTAGCTTAATCTTGCTTCCGTAAATAAAGTTGATGTATGATGAATCTATGTAGTTATTTTATTCTTGCGCCCTTAAATAAAGTTGAAGTCTGATTGTTTAGATATTAGACTTCTTGCACAAACGAATTTTAAAGTGACAGATGATTTCATTTAAATGGTTATATTTTGTGGCTCTATGGACTAATGTTAACGCATAAATGTTTACACTTTTGATCACTTGTGGGCACTGAAATAATGGTGATGCGTGATTTTTTGAGTGATAAAATTTACTTGTGTGCCTTAGATTAAGTGGGCATGTGAATGCTCTGTGATTACTCTCTTGCACCTTTAAATTTAATGTTGATCACTCTTGCATCATGAATAAGTTGCTAATTAATCTTGCGTCATGAAATTCGTCGATATGCAATTGATTTAGTAACTAGTTTCCTCTTGCACCATTATTTAAGTTCACATGTGATTGTTCTAGATTTTGTTTACGCTCATGCGTAGCGAATATTCAATGTTGATGAATGATTGTTAGAAATTTCTATCACGTGCGCTAGGATTTAAATGTTGATGTATGATTGATGATGATGATGATTTCCCTTGCACCATGATTAATTGATGTTTACGATGGATGGTTTGATGAAATAGATTATCATTGATGGTGTTGATTTAGCATAGTTAGATTG
Source organism: Picea engelmannii (assembly GCA_009831015.1). Classification (NCBI taxonomy): domain Eukaryota; kingdom Viridiplantae; phylum Streptophyta; class Pinopsida; order Pinales; family Pinaceae; genus Picea; species Picea engelmannii. The sequence continues at coordinate 328,509 of ML782217.1, read as the reverse complement.
GACTTGATTGTGTTAGTGGGATGTAGACACCTCCTTGTTCCTCAGAATAGTCACCATCCTTGAGACCTTAAATGGTTAAAATAAATTGGAACATGGGCTTGAGCATTGCTTATGTGTCTTGGAGGTCCTATGATCCAGATGGATGTCGGTGGCCTCCCACCTATTCCAACTGGTTCATTTTGGTAGTTTTCCAGTTTGGCAGTTTGTTTTCCTAGTTTTCGGGTCCCTGACTTGCAGGTTTGTTTTGAGGCCCTAAACAACGTTTTTAGGGCTCACCACAGTCCGAAATGCCCTTTCCAATGGGCTATCATGCACCTAAAATGGAAATCGTATGCAAAAGTTACAACCCTGCGAAGTTTATGTACTAACCTACCCAAAAGGGGCCCACATGAATTTTGGCGCTTCATCTCCTAGGGTTAGGTTTTTGGATGTCTAGTGTTTTTGACATTCCTGTTTATTGTAAAAAGGGCCTTCAGAGCCTCATTGTAATCATATTCTTGCGAATGAGCACAGTCGTCACATCTCTTCTCAGAGATAAGCCACCACCATTCCAACAATCTTGTTCTCTGTTTCATTTTACAGTTTCAACTTATTTCCTTATTGAATAGAAAACTAGTTTTACTGTATCTCTGTTGTTTTGTGTTAAGAATCTCTTAATAATCTATATTCATTTTTTTCTGCTCATAAAATACAAATCATCCTAACCTGGAAGGGTAGGTTGGGGGGTAGTATATTATGTGATTCTTATGATTATCCTTATGATCCTTATGATTCGTTATGTTATCTTACATTTTCTAGGGGTTATCTGGTGATGGTCCTTATGCGAAGCAATGCATTTTTAATATTTTACTGTTATGCATCAATATTTATTTGTAGAATGCAATGATGTGGGTTGTTGTTAATTAATGTGTAATACATTGATAAGCATGCCATAGTTCATGATGATAATGTGTTTTCTTGTGTCATAATTGATGGTTAATGCATTGATATTGTTTTGTTAATATATGTGAAAGTTGTGTCGATGATGTTGTTATTTTTTATGATGTTTTAATTACCTAACGCAACATTAAAAAGAAAAATGTTTTTACCTATTGTACGTTGCTTTTGTTTTCTTAAAGAGAGGGTTCAAACCTGCGACTGTGGATAGTCATGCCTTCCACTGAGTTAAACCCTTGATTAATAACTTAGCGCTAATTAAAGTTTTAACATGTCCTTGCAGTAATCATGATTAGAGGACACTGCGTATATTAACAACGTGGTGCTAGGGAAGAAGGTGTGACACCTCCAAAATGTTGGGTATGTGTTATATTCTTTGCACGAGTTGGAGTGTCTGAGCATATGCGTTGGGCACACAGGGGGGTTAGAGGGGGGTGCAGGGGGGCAGAGCCCCCCGTGCAGGGGTCCGGGGGCAGCACCCCCTGAAAAAATGTTTTTGCCTCGAGAAACATGTCATGTATTTAGGTGGTTTTTTCGACACATGGTTTTTGTGGATGGTTTTCTATTTCCAGTTAAGGAATTAGGGGTTTGGACTAATGCAGGTCAGTGGGTTAGGGTTTTGGATGCTGCTGGATCCTATATGTATATTGTATTGTAAACAATGTAACACAATGGATGAATATAGAATATGCTGGTTTTCCCGGTTTGGGTTTCCAGGGGAAAAATATCTGTGTAATGTTTATATTTGACATTGTATATTTTATATTCTTTTCTGAATATCTGTTTGCAGTAGATATTGTACAAGGTTAGAATTTACACAAAAGAGCTCGCACCCTAGGAGTCTAACCCCCAAGGGGAGGAATAATTCCTTGGGAGGGAGTCGATTGTTGTAAGTGATGTGGATGATCTGACAAGGTCCTTCCAGGGAAATGTCAGAGGCCTCGACTAAAATTCTATACTGAGATGAGGCCAGGGCACTTATACCCCTGAGGGTCCACAATGCACCCTAGCTAGTACTGGTAGAATTCACAGAGAACTCGAGAAGGTTAATTTCCCAAGTTCATGAGTGTCACGGAAGGCTCAATCGTCGAGGCATGGATGGAGAACAAGGTGATGTTCTTCACACTTCTTGTGAACAACCTCGAACACAAAGGTCTGCATGGAGGTCTTCAGCTAAATGGGAGCGCTCTTATATGGTGTAAGATGCTCCTACCTCAGCTAAACATTGTCGTCAAAGTCGTGTTATGGGAACGGTCTGAGGAACAATTCTGAGAGAAGTAATTGTCATAGGACTTCATTGAGCGCCAGCTCAATGATTTCAATGCCTTACAACAATGTGGTCATACGGTGCTAGATTATGAGATGAGATTTATGGAGCTACTTTGGTATGCCCCGCATATGAATGCGAAGAAGTTGGAGGTTAGCAAGTTCATGTTCGGACTTAACTCCAGCTTTCGTGCAAAGGTGAGGATTTAAATTCCTCGGATGTTGCATGATGCATTCTAGAAGGCCTCATAGCTGAGAAATATTTGACAGCGGTAGTTAGGGCATGAATCCTACAAGATTATCTGGACTGACGCCATCCGGTGCACAGCAACACCAGACACCAACTAGAAAATATATATTGGTATCAAGATACGTCTATATAACCCTTGTTCACGGCAACATGATGACGGGTTATTCAGTAGAAGACCCCTACAGGGGACCGTCACCAACATCCATAGTTAGGATTGTCAGCAAAACAAACCAGGATCTTAGGGTAGTAAGGCAACAACTTCTACTTCGGGGACCAGGATTATAGGACCGGAGACAGGTGTTGAACAAGTGGAGATGCCACCTTACCAACAAGACTATCCAGTTGAAAAGGATAGAGCGGTCGGGTCAAAAGGACACACTATCATTGAGGACATGGGTGAGGCCCACGTGATTCTTAATTGTGGCGAATAACTGCTAGGTCGAGCAACATACCCCTGTTCTTGAGATGTTAGGTACCATCTCCAACCAAACTTTAGTATTTTCTAGATCCCGATGTTCAGAGAGATTTTTTCTAGACTGCGTTGAAGGGATTTAGGTAAAGGCAATCGAACATGATGAGTTAGGCTAAGTAGAAATGGCTTTGGGAGCCTAGAAAAAGGGTGGAGGGAGGGTTACAGACTTTATCCCTAACCTAGGATATTTTGTCATGAAGGCCAACTTGTACGTCACAATATTAGGATCTTATGATGTCGTAATCAATATGGATTGGTTGGAATCTCATGAGGCGATACTCAACTGTAATATGAAACAATTGAGTTTGGTCGATGATGAGGGACATAGACATGTGATTGTAGGAAGGAACCAGGGAGTTTCCCTAAGGTTCATCTCTTCCCTACAACTTCGAAAGAGCAAGCACAAGGGATGCAAGCTTTATGTGATCCTTGCATTGAAAGAAAAATGCATGACATAAGGAATAGAAAACCTGTGGGCACCATATGACCACCTTGTTGTAAGGTACTGGACTCATCGAGTTGGCACTCAATGCATTCCTATGACCTTTACTTCTACTGGAACCATTCCAAAAATTATTCTCATAACACGGATTTGACGAACATGTTTTTGTTCAGGTAGGAGCTTCTTCCACCATAGAAGAGCGCTCCCCTTTATCTGAAGACCACCATGCGGACCTTCGTGCTGGAGGTCATAATCGCGAAGCATGAATCACATCTCCTAGATCTCCATCCATGCCTCAGTGTCTGATCCATTCATGGCATTCGTGAACATGGGAAATTAATATTCTAGAGTTCCCCGTGAATGCTACCAACACTAGATAAAGCGCGTTATGGACCCTCATGGGTATAGGCACCCTGGACTTATCTCAGTACATACGGTTAGTCAAGGCCTCTAACATTTCCCTAGAAGGACCTTCTCAGACCCAACACATCCCGTGCGAAAATCCGCTCATGCTCAATAATTGTTCTTCTCTTTAGGGGTTGGACCCCTTTGGCGCAGGTGATAATAGAGGCGTCACGCCTCCTCCCCGAGTACCACGTTGTGAATTTCAGCAACATCCTCTATACATGATTACTGCATGGACATGTTAATATTTCAATTTGCACTGAGTTGTTAATCCAAGGATTAATTCATTGGAAGGCGTGGAGATACACAGTCGCAGGGTTGAACCCGACTCTGATACCATATGTAGCGACCCCGCCATTACGAAAACAAAAGCGACAATACAAAATGTACATTTTTTTTTTCGTTGCGTTAGGAACTACACACCACTAATAATAGTGACATCAATGACACATCATCCAATGATCATCAAGGTGCCATAGAATTCTAGTAATCAACACAACAACTTAATATTCTGAGGTGTAAGAGAAGTGAATCCTAAATCAATCATGTAAGGAAACAATAGAGGGCGCAATGAAAACAATTTTATTTTATTTCCAGGTGCAAGGGAAACCTCTAATTTACTCCAGACACACACTTAACCCAACAAAGAAATCAACAATGAAACTACAATTATTCCATGGTGCACGTGTGATCCGATTAACAGATAACTTAAGAGTAAAATGATCAAATATTTCATGGTGCAACAAGCTATCTACTTGACAATATCACATCAGTATTAATTACACACTCATCAATAAAAAACAAATCGTTGTGCAGGGTTAAAATGAGCTTTGATTCAATACAACGACACTAATTTTTAGGGGAGCAAGGAAATCTAGTTATTAAACCATCGACATGGACAATTTAAAGGAGTTATAAAAGATGTTAAACCAACATAAGGACAACCATCATAACGTGAGCGATCCTATGACTAAACAACCACTCCTTACATCAAGTTATCATTGTGCACAAGAGGTTTAATATATACACAACACAAGTCATTAAAAATTAGTGCACATAACGGTTCTAGTTATTTAACTAGTCATTCATTGATGATGAAGGGTCATTGTGCAAGAGATGCTACCCATTCTACCTTCCTACTAGAGAATTGAACATCAACATTTAAATAATTAAAGGCACAAAGTAATCTAAGGTCCACAAATCTATTCACATAGTAAAAATATTCTCTAGACCGACATTCCTTTGTTTTATTTGCGCAAGAGTAAGAAAATTACAAGTCAATCATACATCGCATTGGATTCATTGCATGCAAGTAAACATAAATCTAAACAACCATAAATTCACCTAATTAATGGATCACAAGTATCCAATCATTCGTTCAATCATACATTTTACATTATTCCCAAGGTGAGCGATAATTTCCACACATAAATTAATATTTTTAAAGGCACTGGCAGAATCTAACTACATCGAATAAACATAAGTCGAGTGGTCCAAGCCCAAAAATCCTCTTTAACTCAACTACATACCTACTAACCTATCTTACACATTTCTTAAAAACAAAATAAACAGACTCAAACTTGCACATCACTATCTAAGGTAAGAATTGATCATAAAATCAATCAATATGTCGTTAAAGGATGAGCATAAGCATTACAAATATCTAAATATAAAATAAATATGTCATTTATACTCACCAAATAAGGTAACTAGATAATATTTTGCAATAAATAATAATCTGCTTCTATGATTGAACTGAAGCACATGTACTGTCAGCCTATTCCTATTCGATAGGACAAGGACCATCACTATCTTTTAATGGAAAAGTTTCAGGAACGACCAATGTTCTTGACCAAATCCCAATCGATGGTTTCTTACACTAATTAAGGCGTTCCCTAACCAACAATTTAGTGGATTCTTAAATCTTCCTTAATGCTTTAAAAGAATAACTTGGGATTGCAATTGACACCACTTGACAAGCTAATTAATGTTTTTGTTATTTGGAAAAAGAATTAAAGTAGAATATCATTCCTAGGTATACGATAAGTTGGGTTATCACTAAAAAGGAGATTTTATATCGAATGCAACCATTGTCGAAGCATTGATAATAAATTATTTAGGGACAGGTTGTTGTTGTAATTTAAGCTGAGTTGAGCATGAGGCATCTAAAGAATGGGATCAATCGGGATCTAAATCACACACAAATTTCTAGGATTGAAGGCACAAAAATTGTTGAAGCACATAATGGCCACGAATCCAGAGGATCCACTGATGATCCTGTCCTTGGAAAATTGCATCCCCAGATTCACGGGCAAGCCTTCAACGATGTTACTTCACGGTGGAGGGTAGGCAGGCAGACACTCACATATGCTTACTGGTTGTATGGAGTCCCTTCATTCGTTGGATATTTTGTAATCTCGAATCCAAGAATGTACAAGGAGGGTGTTATGCCAGTGTTGGTATTCCTCAGGTTAATCCAGTAGGAGCTGTGGGAAATGAAGTTTTTAAGTTGTTTTTGCAGTTTCTCTGTGGTGGACATGTAACCATAGTTCCACAGAAACATGAACCAGGACTAAATGCGGGAGAGGATGTTGGCATAGGCATAGATAAAATTATGAGGTTATCCTTAGATAAAAACACAAAGGTTAAAGGCCAATGGTTGTTGAGGAATGTTGGGTATGTGTTATATTCTTTGCACGAGTAGTAGTGTCTGAGCGCCTGCACCGGGCACGCAGGGGGGCGGAGCCCCCCGCGCGGGGGTTCGGGGGCAGCGCCCCCGAAATTTTTTTTTTTGGGCCGACATATTTTTGCCAGTTTCCGGCCGACATATTTTCGCCGGGCCGACATATTTTCAGGACCACATGATATTAGGTGGTTTTCGGCACATGGTTTTTTGCCGATGGTTTTCTAGTTCCGGTTAAGGAATTAGGGTTTTGGACTAATCCAGGTCATTGGGTTAGGGTTTTGGATGCCGCTGGCTC
>ML782217.1:304612-317706 GCA_009831015.1 Picea engelmannii | reverse complement strand
GTTGACTATGTAACCCTGTAACCCCCTGTGTGCAAAGAAAACAACAAGTGGGAGAATGTTGGGTATGTGTTATATTCTTTGCACGAGTAGTAGTGTGTTATATTCGGGGGCGCGCAGGGGGGTAAGAGGGGGGGTGCAGGGGGGCGGAGCCCCCCGTGCGGGGGTTCGGGGGCAGCGCCCCCGAAAATTTTTTTTTTGGGCCGACATATTTTCGCTAGTTTCCGGCCGACATATTTTCGGGACCACATGATATTAGGTGGTTTTCGACACATGGTTTTTTGCCGATGGTTTTCTAGTTCCGGTTAAGGAATTAGGGTTTTGGACTAATCTAGGTCATTGGGTTAGGGTTTTGGATGCCGCTGGCTCCTATATGTATATTGTATTGTAAACAATGTAAAACAATGTGTATCAATATAATATATGCTGGTTTTCCCGGTTTGGGTTTCCAGGTGAAAAATCTCTGTGTAATGTTTGTATTTGCCATTGTATATTTTCTGTTCTTTTCTGAATATCAGTTTGCAGTAGATATTGTACAAGGTTAGAATTTACCTACTCGCAAAGGAAAAAGAGACTGTGAAATGCGGAAGGAAAACCTTCAAATTACGTAGGTGAAGGACTAACAGTTCGCTAAGGTATTAATACGAAAACTGGGAAAATCTAAATGGAAGGTAGATAATGAAGGAGGAAAAATATGTATATAATCAACCCAACCCATTACCATTAGCTCCACTATGAAAATAAGGTGATATCAATTTACTTATGTAATCCTTAATACAACAAGATCCATTGCAAAAATAAAGACATCAATTTACTTTTGTTATCCTTAATACAACCAAATCCATTGCGAAAATAAAAGACATCAATTTACTTCTATTATCCTTAATACAACCAGATCCATTGTGAAAATAAAAGACATCAATTTACTTCTATTATCCTTAATACAACTAGATCCATTGCGAAAATAAAAGACATCAATTTACTTCTATTATCCTTAATACAACCAGATCCACTGCGAAAATAAAATACATCATAATTGTGAAAAATTTAAACCATAAACATACTATCAACCTAGTACCATTTAAATTATCGAAAATACTGTCACCGACAAAACTGGGCGGGGAGATATACTTCAACAACTGGCGATCCTCCTCGCTCCTGCTTGATAATTGTTGAGACTTCACCGGTACCTCCCAACCAATGCTAGGGGTACTCTTCTTCCCTCTGAGCCCCCTGAGTTGCAAAGGGGCCAAACATAAAAACCATAGAAGGCTAGCTCCCAACTCGCCTCACAAGGTCGATCTACCACTCTCTATCCGAGCTGGGTATCCCAACTCCCACAATAAAAATCAGTCAAGAAAAATTCCGTTAGTGTAACCTTAGGGATACCAATCCTCTTCTCGTTCCTCTCCTCTTCCATCTCTTTTATATATTTATTCTTAGTGACCCTTCCATTTGCACATTAAATTGGTTTTATTAAAATTTTATTAGGAAATACTCTCCCCCGTACACTTCTCACCCAATCCCTTAGTTGCACCAGAAATTTATTTAATTAATTAAATTAAATTGCCAATTTCTCTCACCCACCTAAAAGTGTTCCTAAAAATGCTCATCGATGTCCCTTTATTCCCTCACATTCCCTTAATGACTGTTATAGCCCTAAATTTCTCTACACATGCATACATGGCCTTGGCCCTCTTACTTGCATTTTTTTTCGAAGAACTGTTGAGTAGCTCTTCTTAAAAAAATATTTTTTAGAAGATGTATGCACCCTGCACCACTACAGCTCATGCACATATTCTTGTTTCACCATTACAACCCACGTATACTTGCAAAAGTTTCAAAAAATAAAAATTTGCAAGGAATTCATTGAAATTGATGGGATATTGGAAGTTTCCCAACTAATACACCTGCTATCGCCGGTCACCCAACCGAATAACCATCCTTTTGGCATATAAAAGGAGGTGTTGGGGTTTCATTTCATACCTAAGCATAATAAAAGTGAAACTATGCCCGATGTCACTTCCCCTCCTTGCCCAAGATATTGTTTCCTTTTGTGAGAAATTGCCTCAACATTCCCTTATTAGCCCTTTCTTCCTCCATTTAACCCATTCACTTCCCTAGAAGAGATCAGAAGGTTGAGAGGAGAATTTCATACAAGGTACACTTGGAGCATGGTGAAGAGGATCCCCAACCAGGTTCACGGAACGATGGTCGACTTAGATTGTAAAGGTATAATCTTCGTGTTATGAATAAAATAATTACATTTTCATGTCCCAAATGATGGTGTTTTTAGTACTTTTATTGATTTATGCTTGACATTCTAACATCTAAACCTAACTTATATATGGAATAACATGCTTGTAGTTCTATGTTTTTCAATCTTTGGATGCAGGTCATCCCTGGGAGGATTCGTGCAGTCAGTGGAACTTCCAACCATGAGGAGGTCATCACCACACGTGGGATTAGAGGTATAGTTACCCGATCTACTTTCTCTTTTCTTTATTTATATTAGTTTTGGTATGTTTGGGGTAGTATAGAGAATTAATTAGCTTTTAGATGGTTATTTTCTCTACCTACATTCTGAACCCTGCTGTAGTTAAAGGGAGGTTATTTCCTGCTAGCAGAACTAGTGACCATACTGGGGAAGCCTCTAGGGGATTTTGGGTTGTTTGATTGGTTTGTTTTCCATTTAAGTTTCTGTGCATTTTCTGAGTCTATCAAGGGATTATGGTCACCTTCAGGTGTTATACAAGTTGTCCCTACCCTATAAGACTTCCTAATCTTTTTAATTTTTGGAAAGATACAAAGGTGTACGCACCCTGTATTGAGTTAGCCTGCGTACATATGCACTCTGCTCAGTAAACAACCTAGTACATATGCACAATGATGATGCAACAACCCACGTCTCTGTTTCAAGAAAATTTTTGAAAATGAGGGATTTTTCCTCTTTCATGATTGAAGTTTATACTTCTCAGGGTTTTCTTGGATCATTCAAGAGTCTTTGTTTATAGCCATAGCCTGGGTTTAGAGTCAGTTTACTTGTTTTCTTGATCTTGTTGTGTTTACTTTTAAAAGGGTTTTAAGCAAGATTTTGAATTGTAGATCTGCCTTCTTCGTTTCTTGATTGATTCTCTGGAATCCATAGTCGGCTAAATATTTGTTTTAGTCTTGTTTTAGTCTTCGTTTTACCCCTTTTACTTGATTTGAAAAAAGAAAAATATTTATTTCAGTTTTTCTCTTTAAGGCAATTTAAAAAAAAAAAAAATCAGTTTGGTAAAGTAGTTAGAGTTGGTTATTTGCTAAAAAGGAAAAAGAGTCTGTTTTTTTAAGTCCTTTATTGATTTCTTGAAACATAAGTAGCTTGTAGTCAAGATAAACTACATTTTAGGTTGTATTTACAATATCTTGAAAAAGTTAGTTAAAGAAAAGTTGGTTACAAAGAGTTAGTTAGAAAATGTTTCTTTTGGATTAGAAGTAATTTTTCTTTCAAGTTTTGTATTTTCTCCTCTTTTTCGTCTCTTATAAAATCACGAGTTTCACCACCATATCCCATGAGTAAATCAAGTCATTAAAAATAATGCATAATCTAAAATAAACTAGGATTTTTATGTTTGTAGGGTCAACCAACTAGTTTAGGGTTAGGTCATTGAATTAGGATGGAGAGGAAACTCCTCAAGGCCGTTAAAAAAACATTGGAGTCTGAGTTAGGGAGTGTTTAATTCTAGTGTCGTAAAAGTTATCCAAGACCCCCTTTAACATAGGGGCTAAACACAAGGTCGTGTGAGGAAAGGAAATAGAGATAACCCCTCCAAAGTTGGACTGAACATAATGGGGAATGCATATTGAGGATTTGTCTTGGGAGTACTACCGACTGCATTTGCCTACAGAGCTTCATGGACCTCGAATCCATTCGATATCCTCTGTTTTCTTCCGGGCTACTTTCTTTAGATACCCTCGATAGGTTTGGGACTTGTTATCCTACTTATTTTGATCAGCCCGACTGTCGATTGTACCCGCCTGGTGACTCACTGCGAGATGGAAACTTAGTTTCCCATATTCTAGGGAATTAAACGGGTGACTGCGGAGGTATACCACAGTACCTAGGGAAGACGTCAGGTCACGCTTCATAGAGTATACATGGAGGGTTCTTCCATGTTCGAGTTGCACTTGCACCAGTTAGTTTCTCTAGTGTTGACTGGCATAACTGTTCTTCCTACTAGATATTTTATTGCTTGATTTGTCTTATAGGAATTTTCTAGTGTGTTCTTGGTGTTTAAACGCTAGTTAAGCCTTACTGTGTCGATTGATATTTTCACAAAGTGGAAGATCAAGAGATCTATCGGTCACGAAGGCTTCAAGGCCTACCACCAATTTCATTAGAGCCACCTCTGCCACCCTTACAACGAATACTTTATCAACAAGGGTCATTTGAAGTGACCAAGATGTAGGAAACTATGCTCGAGCTTGCTCCGCGAGGAGACTATTCGACTCTGGAGGAACCTACTATTTATGACCTCGGTGTCGATCTTAGTACAAGTTGTCCCTCCTGAGGTGACACCTTATGAGCACCATTTAGTCTTACAAGAAGCCATGGAAGCAAATTATGTTACTTTTTCCAGTAGTCCTCATATTATCATTTCGGCTACTACCACATGGAGTATTTTTCCTCCTAACCCACCTTCACTAGTCCAGACCACAGTGGTCTCGACTCCCTCTAACTTGGGCAGTTTTCCAATACCATCATCAGCGGTGACCACTGCTCCGTTTACACAGAGTGCGATGGGCCCTCCATTCTCATATGGGATGCCCAACTTCGATTCACACTCAGTCCTTACGTACTCCACCTTACATACCATGGGTCTAGGGGTAGGGAAATAAAACTCTCTCATGCAAGGATCTACTGGGGGCACTTCAGTCCCCTTTAATGTTATCCCTTACTGTGGGGGTCATATACCTCATATACCTCACTCGGTGGTGCTTTCCAACAAACCATCGAGTCGAATGCTAATTACAGCTTGTTTGGAGTAGGTAGTTTAGGAACTTATTCTTACACTACGTCGGTGGGATCCATGTCATTCTCTTTGTTCGACGTATTTGGGAACAACAATTTTTCTTTGGCTGTCATCTTGGTTGGGGGAATCCTCGGTTTTTGGAAACAGAACCCCGTGCAGGGTACTATTCCTACACAAGGAGCGACTACAAGAGTTTTCTCCTCTTAGGGGCTTTGGAATCCCTGGCATGGATCAGTTCCCTCGCAAGGGATGTCATTCAGGGGAAACCCCTTCCATTCACAATGGAACTCTGGGAAAGGCTCTGTACCTATTCTCGTCAGATCAGCTCGGGGCATCACCTTCCAAAATCCTTGGAACAAAAAACATGAAGCAATCCCTACCCAATCCATGTCATCCAATTACGGGAGACGGCCGATGATATCCCAACAAACACAGTTTTCGTATGTTGTTCAAGGCCACGGTTTATACTAGAACCCTGGCCAGTAGTACAACTTTTCCTGGCAACCTGGTGCCAGTCAAACTCCAGGCCCCATTTTTCCTATACATAGTACTCAACCTAAACTACCATTTCTAGAAATGCTAGATATGCCAGAATTGACAAGATTTCTTAACCACTCAATTTTTCATGATCCGCATTGGTCCCCCATGCCGACAAAGTTTCCCTCAGAGATTCCAAAATTTGAAGGCAAGCTTGGCGAATATCCAGGTGATCATGTGACAACCTTTCACTTATGGTGCTCGTCAAATTCACTGTGAGATGACTCTGTCCAATTGCACCTTTTTCAATGCACTCTTATCAGGGGTGCCATGAAATGGTATATTGAGCTCAACTGCTCGAGGTATTATTAATTTAACGACTTGGAGATGGTATTTTTCAACCATTTCCATCTACCCATGAGATACGATGCATGCACTGAATTGTTGGGCAACTTTGAGAAAAATAAGGCCAACCATATCTCTGATCACATCTGAGAATGGCGACATTGGAAGAGCTTGATTAACGTCCAGGTCCCACCGAATTTCTTTCTGGAGTGGTTCCTGAATTCTTTGGTGCCTTACATCTCCAAGGACGTAGCAACTTCTGGAGTGTTTTCAGAGGAGGAGACAATAATGAGATCACAACCTCTTGAACTAATCTACTCTCAGTTCGGCGTGCTCTATGATATTTTTCCAGATGCACCATGATCCGTCCTTGACAATGAAAAGAAAAAGTATGGACCCCATGACGATGGTATTGTGGGCTCATCACAAGGAAATTCCATTGATTTGTTGTCAAATCAATTGCAACAATTGTCGATACAATAGGATGTGGCCAACTAGACCTCGAGTTCGGTTGCTCCCCCTACCCAAAAGTCGAACATACACATAGTGCAGTCGATGAACCTAAAGGCCAATTTGCAGCCTGAGGGAAAGAAGAAACAACAGAACAAGAAGGATAAAGGGGACAAAAATTCTACTAACAATGTTGGCGAGGGGAAAATGGAGAAGAGGAAGTCAAAGTATCTGTGTAACCTTTGCATAGAGGACCACCCGATGCATATGTTCCCTTGACTTGTGGAAGCTCAGAAGATATTAGTGCATCAACAACCTGTTATGATGATGAACCCATTTCCACATGGGAAAAACATGGCTCAAGTTTTAGCATATTAGAGCGTGGAAGGGGGTAGTCAAGGACCCCCCGCATCTACCAATAATAACTTGGTCATGAATGTTTACATGATGAAAGCCGAGGCTCATATAGCGACTAGGGCCCAATATTACGGAATGTCGAAATCTTTTGAAAAGGGAAAAGAAGCCACAAACCCACTAGTTCCTCTCAATATTGAGAATATGGCGAGCGGAACAATGGCATGCATCCCGAAAGGTGAGTTCAAGAAAGATTCTCATAATACGAATGTGAGGGATGCCTAGAACTACTCTGTTTTGGAAGATTTGGCACAGAACCCTTGCACGATGTTTGTTGTGGAGGTCCTCCAAAGTTTCCTTTCATAGAGAAAGGCTTTGTTATCTGCCTTGGGATCAACAAAGACTTGTAACCCAGGAGTGATCATTCTTGATCCAATCGACTTGAAACCTCGTTTTCCTTACCACGTTGTGTTTCAGATAGTAGTGGCTTACACCAAAAAATATTTTACTCGGAATATATTTTGTACTGTGGTTGATGAGGGCGCCTCGACTTGCATGATATCGTTGGCGTGTTGGAAGGACATTGGCCAACCCGTTTTGTCTCTGTCACCTACATTTCTTACGATGTTCGACGGTCAATCATTCAGACCACATCGAATCATTCCTTCTTTCCTTGTGTAGTTAGGAGGAAAGACTGTGTGCGTCAAAGTTGAAGTGGTCATTGCGCCTCTCGACTACAACCGTTTTTTAGGGAGGAGTTGGACTTATGCAATGCATACAGTGGTTGCTATAGTTTTTTGGCTCTTTTTGTTTCAGTACGAGGGTCAAATTGTGGCCATTGAATAGTTGTATGTTTCCCATCCCAACCCTTCATCGGAGGCTTCCCCAGTCCCGATGATTGATAATCCTCATCTCAACACCGTCAACTTAGGGGTCGGTTTGTTTCCATCATTGATGGGTACTTTCGATTACCCGCCACCTTCTGGCGATGTCAAGCTTATATCAGCTGCCCCGACCAGCCTAGGGCTGAAATATTTCAAGTGTTGTTATTTCGAATGACTTAATTTCATGATTCATGGACTCTTCCTTCCTCATAGACTTCGATGGAAGTGACAGGGAATTCAGGCATGGATATTCTCTTGTCCGCAGCTGAAGTTGCATACAACATTGTCCAGCAATCTTTGGCCTACATCGATCTAACTCCCGCATAGGAGTTATATCCAGTTCTCAAGCCTGTTTGGTCTCAAGGTTCCCTTGCCACTATAGATCCTTTGGACCTGGTCTTTCCCTCTCATAAGGCGATTCTTGAGGCATTGACTAGTCTTGATAGACCCTGGGATAATCTTCATCATAGATATTACTTTCTTCCATAGTTAAGGAGAATAGAGGCAAGCAAATTTGTATTGACCGTGAATGAAGATAGGTCTTGTCCTATTAATCCTCTGGATACACACACAGTTTATGTTAAGGGTAATATGGCAAGTATCTCTTAAATGAATCCCATAGATATCTCCAGAACCCTTGACATTGTGGAGAATGTTTTCATCGGAGTGGTTTTCTCCCCCGAAGAGGTTCAAATTTATACAAAGTTATTTAAGGAATTTCATGACATTTTTTCTTGGTCTTACGAGGAAATGCTAGGTATATACCCAAGAAATTTCAAACATGGAATAACAACTTATCCTGATGCCAAGACGGTATGATAGAAGCTTCGTCCAATGAATCCTCGAAAAGAGGCATCAATTAAGGATGAAGTAGAGAAACTGCTTAAGGTCATTTTTATCTACTCCGTGCAGTCGACGGAGTGGGTGTCAAACCTTGTTCCAGTTAACAAGAAACAGGGTACGATTTGCATGTGCATGGACTTCCATGACTTGAACAAGGCTTGTCCGAAAGATAATTTTCCCACCCTATTCATAGATTATATTGTCTATGAATTCACAGGGTGCAAGGTCGTTTCATTCATGGATGGTTTTTCAGGATATAACCAGATTCAGATCAAAGTTGAAGACCAACATAAAACAACTTTTATTTGTCCTTGGGGCATGTTCGCGTATTGTAAGACTCCTTTTGGCCTGAATAATGTTAGAGCCACTTTTCAGCGGGCCATGTCATTTTCTTTTAATGAAATTAGACATATAGTCAAGGCATATATTGATGATCTAGCATCATGCACTCGCAAGAGATTTGACCATCCCGCACACCTCCGAGTAATCTTCGAATGATGTCGCTACTATTAGATTCGCTTGAATCCTAACAAGTGCATTTTTTGTGTGATGTCAGGTTGTCTCTAAGGTTTCATTGTTTCAACAACAAGGATCATGGTCCAACCTCTCAAGGTTGAGGTGATAGTTCAATTTCCCCCCTTGTGCACAATACCCCAACTTCATATCTTACAGGAGAAAGTGAACTTTCTTCGAAATTTTGTCGCAAATTATGCTAAGATCACTAAAGGGTTTATGTTTCTATTGAAAAAGGGAGTCCCATTCTGTTGGGATGAAGCTGCTCAGAGCTCTTTTGAAGAGTTGAAATGCGCCCTTACGTCTACCCCTCTGCTCTAACCTCCTGATTATAACATAGATTTCTTGTTGTACTTAGCTACCGCAGAGTCGACCATCGACGTGGTCTCGGTTCAAGAGGATGATCTACTGGAAGAGAATGCTATTTATTACCTTAGCCGAGGCTTGGTTGGGCTGAAACTCAACTATTCTCATGTTGAGAAGCTTGCTTTCACAGTAGTGCATTCTATCCAACGATTTTTTCATTACATTTTTCTTCGCAAGACCACTGTCATTGTTGTTGTGAACCCTTTCCAATACATGTTGACAAGATGTGTCATTGGCAGAAAAATCAGTAGATGGATTGTAATCCTCCAGGAATTCTACTTGGATTTTGTTTCCGCGAAATCTAAAAAGTCATTAGTATTCACTGAACTTATTTCAGAACTTCTGGTTGAGTTTAGTGATATCACGCTTGAAGAATCGCCTATCAAAGGAGATATTTTTCTCATTGCATATTTAGACCCTTGGTATGGAGATATACTAGTCTATCTCCAGACTTTGAAGTGCCCCGCTTTTGCTTCCTGAGATGAGTGTTGACGAATTCACCATCAGGAACGAAAACTATCTCATACTTGATGACACTTTGTATCGTCAAGGTGTAGATTGAATTATTCATCGGTGCCTTATCCATGAAGAAGCAGAGCTCATTCTGAACGAGTGCCACACTGGAGCTTGTGGTGGTCATTTTTCTGGGTTGAAAACAACCCAAAATATTCTACGTTTCGGTTAATTTTTGGCCTACGTTAATCAAGGATTGCATTGAGGCGGTCAAGAAGTGCCACCCATGTCAGATATTGTCTTGGAAGATGCGGGCACATCCTGCTCCTATGTTTCCTATCATTGTTGTTGGTCCTTTCATCAGGGGATTGAATTTACTACATGTCACTCGGCTTCATCCAGGGGGCATCGTTACATCATCGTAGAGGTAGAATACTTCACAAAGTGGGTCGAGGCTATGCCAATGTTTAACAATGATGGAGAAACAGTGGCTCTTTTCATTTTTAACCTGATAGTAGCAAGGTTCGGCATCATGAAGGAGATTGTCACTGACCATGGAAGTCACTTCCAAAACAAAATGATGACCGAGTTAACATAAAATCTTGGGTTGAGGAAAGAAAAATCGTCACCTTATCACCCACAAGCGAATGGTTAGGTTGAAGTTGTGAATAAGTATCTCAAGACTATTCTTCAGCGAACGATCAATTCTGCCAATTCTAACTAGCATTTGATGTTGTACTCATCATTGTGGGCCTACCAAACATCTGTGAATACTTCCACCGGTTTCTCACATTTTCAACTCATATATGGGATGGAAGCAGTCTTACCTATTAAGTGTCAGATTCCTTATTTGAAGTTGGCAGTAGATTTATTGTCGAACACATCACCACTTGAAGAATGCCTATTATATCTTGAGCAACTCGATGAGAAATGTCGTGATGCAGCCTCGACCAATGAGGCTCATAAGCAACGAGTCAAGTGTCAGTACGATCGATCCATTTGTCCTCAGTTTTTTTCTGAAGGAAATGTTGTCCTAGTCTATGATTAAGAAAAATATTCCCTGGGGGCAGGCAAGTTCAAACCCATGTTGTTCGGACCGTTCATTATCAAAGAGGTCTTCTTGAAGGGTGCTTACCATCTGGTTTAATTTGAAGTAAATTCCTTGGCGGATCCTAGAAATGGGATCTACCTCAAGAAGTATTACTCTTAGGTTGGTCACCTGGGTGACTTCTTGTACATATGTATAGTTATTATACAATTATTTGTCATTTTGTTTTGTGGACGTGTAGTTATTTATGTCTTCTTTTTCACTATGGAATATGTCAAGTGAATCAAAAATGCATTTTGGGTTCATGGACGAATCTAGCTGAAACACTCAGAGGCTTGCTTCTGCAACTTGGGTGATTTTCACACCTTGAGGCTAGTTGCTATATTTCAAAGGTATTTGTCTAGGTGACGCTACAAACAATGTCACTGAGTACAATGCAGTGATAGAGTTTCTTCGTGACACCTTGTCGCATGACATTTCACACCTCCAGGTTTACCTGGATGCTCAACTGGTTATGTCCTAGTTAAATGGAGTTTACCGCATTTATGATCCTACTTTGCACCGACGTTTCCTTCGGGTACATCTCTTAGAACGCTACTTTGATTACATTACGTATATCCATGATCCTAGGAGATTTAATCATATGACAGATACTCTAGCTAATCAAGTATTAAATTGGCATGTTGCACACACATAGAAAGAGAAGCACACACATACACATGTACATACATTGGTAAAAAATGTGATCCATAAGAAAAATAAGATATAAATATATATATATATATATATATATATATCAAAAGTTTCACGAGTACATAGGTGGGCACGAGGGCCTCAAAAATAAGGTTTGATATACATCGCTGGGCTTATGCCCTCAAAAAATATACAATGGTTCCCTCGACACTTAAAATTCTAGCCTATATAAGATCGAGGCCTATTGGCCTTGCCATAATGAAAAACAACGTTGGCCAAATGCCAGAAAAGCTGGACCCAAGTCCATGGCACCCTCACTACATGACGTTGCATGGAGGGCGGGAGATCCTCAATCTTGGCCATGGGTACTGTGCGAGTGAGCATAGTAAGGTTGAAATCCACTTGTATCAAAACCCTTTCAACCTCTCCAGCTAGAGGTCCCACTACGGCTACTAGTCCGATGATTGTTGTTGGTCCCACCTCGGGTCGAGGATGTTGTCGAGTCCTCATGAAGTCTGCCAGGTGCATTGGTCCCACATATGTACATAGAAAATACACAGAAGTCAGTACTCTATACACACATAAAAATTATATATATTAATATATATATATATATATATATTAAATAAATATTAAAAACATGTTACCTATCTCTCCTCGGTCCTCTTTGGGAGGCATGGGCATGTCTAGATCCCTGGAGAAGTTGATATCGACATAGGGTTAGTCCTCTATCATCGGAATATTCCATTTGCACCTATCAAAAAACTTGTCGTTGAAGGCCTCTATGGTCTCCCCTCCCCTCTATCATGGCAGCAATGTTTCCCATCTTCATATCACTGGGAAGGAGGCCACATGCCCCCACACCTTCTCTCTAGGACTAAGACTAGGTACTCTCGAAGAAGAAGAACAAGCATAGAATAGTACCAAACCCAAATTTCTTGTTGTTGCGCTCCCGACACTATGTCAGCTGTATCTTCATGCATGCAAGCATGGTCATACTCCAGTCAAAGATATGTGCCTCCTGGCACTGAATAACACAATGCATATGTGCCCACGTAGCCTGGTTAAGGGCCATAGATCCAGTAATCCGCCCAATAAGTAGCAATATCACTCTCAAAGACAGACTCATGATATTGTGAATAGGCACCTGAGAACCTACCTTCTCAGTGTTGGCCTCATAGTACATCCAAATGTAGTCATTAATGTTAAAAGGCCCAAGGGGAAATGTCCGCAGATTGACTGGTTCCCCTCTGCTCGATAAGCTAGTCAAGAAGTAGATGTCTTCAGTCGTTGGAGTCAATGACTGTCCATCTATCATGAATGCCTCTGCATCCGGATGCCATTCATCAACTAGGGCGTTCAGTAGCCTAGGTTGTGCCCTCGTAAACGGACACTGGAAGAACTTCCATAGCCCGCATTGTTTCAATGTAGCAATGGAAGCAGGGTCCTCTTCGACTAGTACATCAATGTCCTCATGTTCCCTCTCCCTCCAGTGGACATACATCTTGCTCCACATGTTAAGCCCTAATATTGGCTCATTAACCCTTAATTGGGGAATATTATATTAGTAATGTTATTTTATTTATGTCGGCTTTAGGCCATTAGTTGTAATTATACCTCCTAGTCTCCTATATATACCAAGGAGACATTTTCATT
>ML782217.1:281704-300338 GCA_009831015.1 Picea engelmannii | reverse complement strand
TAGTGAAAGAAGTTTTGAAGTAGGGGATTGGGTATTTTTAAGACTACAACCATACAAACAGACGTCCCTCAAGCAAGCCAAGAAGGATAATAAATTATCACCAAAGTACTATGGCCCTTATAAGGTGTTGCAAAATATTGGTACTATGGCATACAAATTGGAGTTGTATGCATCTTCACGAGTACACCCAGTTTTCCATGTTTCATGCTTAAAGAAGGTTATAGGTGACAAGATCCCAGTTCAAACTATATTTCCAGAACTTGACGAGGAAGTAAAAATCATATTGGAGCTTGAAACCATCACTGACACAAGAATTTGCGAGCTGATGAATAGATCCATTTCAGAGTATCTCATTAAATCGAGGAAACTATCGGCTGAAGATTCTACTTGGGAAGATGAGTCTTTTATACAGAAGCATCCAGAGTTACTCAAGTGTTGCAGACAACACTTGTCTCAAGGGTAGGGGCATGTTAAGCCCTAATATTGGCTCATTACCCCTTAATTGGGGCATATTATATTAGTAATGTTATTTTATTTATGTCGGCTTTAGGCCATTAGTTGTAATTATACCTCCTAGTCTCCTATATATACCAAGGAGATATTTTCATTTTAATCATCTTGTACTTGAACATTTAAGTGGGGTAAAATGAGGTTGCCCCCTCGAAGAGGCTTATTATCTGAAATTATCTCTTTTTCAAGGCGTTGAGTACCTTTTCTGAGGTTTTTCTATTCTATATTGATATTTGATTCTTAACACCATGGAAAATGAAAGGGAGTTAGCTCTTGCTTTTCAATTTTTTTCCAATCTTTTGAGGGTGTACGTGGGCTATTTTAGCCTCAGTCGTGTATGTACGTGGGAAGCATGTTTTCTACCTGAGTACATATGTGGGTTGTCTTTGGACAACACGCATACACTCAGGGTCACTCTTTTTAAGAGAGCGTGCCCCCTCAAAAACAAAAATAAATGCATAAAAGGACAATTGAATTGCAAGAGCGATGCATTTGTACTTACTTGGTCCAAGTGGAAGTTCGTTTCATCCACTGAAGCTCCCATAATCAACTTCTTTAGCAAAGGGCCTTTTTCTCCTTTTGGTAAATTTTCAAAATGCAATGGTGAAAATAAGCTATCAGCTTCCATTTATAGACTTTTTTTAGCCTTTTTTCCACTTTTTTGACCCCCTTTGTCATTTTTCCTGGCTTGGAAATCATTTGATTCCATTTCCGAGTTTCTTATTGGATATATGATACACTTTTCCTTTGGTTTGGTAAGATTTTGGGGATGGGCCACTTTTTGTATCCTTTGGTAAAAGTCATTTTTCCAACTTTTTGCATATAAGTTAGTATTTCACCTCCACTTTTTGCATCTCATTCTCTTTTTTTCTTTTCCATAGGATCGACCCCACTAAAGTGCGACACAAAACCTTCATTGTTTCTCTATAAGTGTTGTAATTAGGTGGTAGAGCCTACCTTTGAATGGATTCCCTAGGTAGATCCTTGTTTCATTTTGGCATCCATGCGGTCAATAATGACTACAGGCTCGGGAGTCCTTGTTAGTCCTGCCATGATTACGAGATTGAGACTCATTCATCTGATACACCATAATTCTTGGCCTCACCCTCGGGACTCCCAAATTAACACGCTTTGTTGTCTTTCAAGCTTGCCTTACAATTTGAAAGAAACATCCAACGAGACTGTATTTATGCTTTTCGATCTTGTCTCGATTAACTGAGAAAAGTATCCTCCTGGAGTCTTCTTTAAGCCATTTTCAGACTCTCTAAACATGAAAAGATTGTCGAGTGATCTTGTTGTCCTTCTCACTTGCCAAACTCAAATTTGAAGGCACGTCTGTCAGGCAGTAGTTTACCCCTTTTTCGGTTCGCATGCTCAATTTCACGAATAAAGGTATGCTCTAGGAACTTCGATTCGCTAGAATAATATTCTAAGGCATAAGTTTAACCCTTTTTCGGGCCATGAGGGACTAAATTTTAGAAAAAGGAACATTCTCCTTGGTTTTGGTTTATCGCCTTGGAGATTACTTACGAAAAAGAAACCCCCATAGAGTCCATACTTAAGCTCTTTTCAGACTCCCTAAAATTAAAAAGATCCTCGAGTGACCTTATTCCTTCACACTCGTTAAATTGGTCCAGAAGAACATCTACTGGCATGAGTTTAACCCTTTTTTCAGCCTGTAGATTATAGCAGAAAAAGGTATGCCTCGGGAGATTCATCTCACCGGGAGAGTTATCCTCAGTAACTTTTATACTTTTTTGGGCTAAGGAGACTAAAATCAGAAAAAGGAAGTGAGTCCATAGTTAATCTCTTTTCAGACTCCTTAAAATTGAAAAGATTTCCGAGTGATCTTGTCTTTTTCAAACTCGTTAAAATGGTTTTGAATAGACATCTTTTTGGTGCAAGTTTAACCGTTTTTCGAACCAGCTAGACTATCTCTGAAAAGGTACTCCCTGGAGTCTTCTTTTATGTTTTTTCAGACTCTCTAAATGTGAAAAAAATACCGAGCTTACCTTCTTTGGGATCGTTAAAATTGCATTAAAGGGGGTTTCATTTTGTATTTCTTAATCTCATTTGAATCTCTGCATCTTTGGTCTAATGCCAGCTCCATGTTTTTCTCAACTGAACCTTTGAAGCATGCCTTATACGCAAGCCTTGTAGCACTTTGCCTCTGCGACCTGACATCTTGACCCATGGAGGATATTTCCCCGAGTGTCCTTTTCCTACACATGTCTCCTTGCTCTGAGCATTAGTATGTTCCTTGCGCTTGGAACTAGTACGCTTGCTTGAAACACTTGTTCCTCCTTTGTAACATAGGATTCTTTTATTCTTTTTCAAGATCTTTAAAAAATTGAAAAAGACAAAAAAAAAATCAAATATCGCCAAAAGAGGAGATGGGAAATATGTATTATTTTTTCGACAGCACAAAGAGTCTCCCTTGGACAAAACACATCCTTTCGTTTGTTCGTCAAGCATTGGGATTGTTGGAAAAATTTCTATTTTCGGCACAGTAGTTCAGTGGGAGTAACACTAGTTCAATGAGAGTTAACTGACTAGTTCTATTTTAGACTTTCTAATCTTAGACCATCACTATTATGCATGCATTCCTAATTATATGATGGCATTTCCTATATGAGTGAATATCACTCACTCATTGATAAGATCATAATATACATTGATCCTCATTCTTCATTGTGTATCTCTCTTCCTTTTTTTGATAAGCTTTGTTTGTGTATGCTTTAGTTAGGTCTCCTGTGTAGGTTTCCATGAAACAATGGCATGGTATCAGATCCAATTAGCTTGGAGCAACCCAAACAAGCCAAAGAAGAGAGAAAGAGTCCTTGATTAAACCTAGTTTCCGCAATTGTCGCGACCTATCCCTATCGAAAGGTGTGATGATTGGAATCATCGCGGTCTATCCTTGTTGAAGGGTGCAACAACTGCTCTCAGAATTATTCACAATCAACACACTTTGTCCTTAACTAGGGTGCGATGATTTAGCATCGTAGCACTTTATCCTTCTCTAGGGTGCGACAATTCAACATCCCTCCAAAAATTGGTTTTCTGCAGTAAAATTGCGATATCTCTAAATCCGTGATCTCGATCAGGCTGAAATTTTTACCAGAGACGTATAACATAGGGATGCTCATGCTTACCAAAAATATCCAAAACCCACATCATATTTTAAGAGATATAGTTTTTTTTTATCATATCTATAGTTGCCATAACACCGTCAGTCATATCTCAGAATCCACGATTTGGGTTTTCAAGATCTTTTCAGGATCAATAGCAGGGATGGAGAAGATGAAACTTATTCAATCAAGTATGGTGATAATAATCACACTGCACAGATTCCTGCACACTCAAACCAGTCAATAACACCAGTCTATACAAATATAATCAAATAATGTATCATCATATCCACAACATCATTATAATCCATAAGAGAAAAGTCAATCATATAATGAACTAAATCACTTCCATGCAAGTTTCCTCAAAGAATAAGTCAAATCATGTGTGCGCAAGAGTGGGATGTTACAATTAATTATTGACAAGGTTATGCTGCAAAAATGGTTTTTACTGTGTTTTACTTGTGAGAGTTGGGACACCAAGATTGTGGAAAGAGTGGAAGCTCTACCTTGCGAGGCAAGCCTTGGAGATATTGATTTTTTTTTTCTTGTGTGTGGCCCCTTTGCAACTTAGGGGGATAAGGGGGAAGAAGAGTACCCCTAGCTTTGGCTGGGAGGTACTGGTGAAGTCTCTATGATTAGCAAGTGGGAGTAAGAAGAAGAGGAAGCCACATTGAAGGACATCCTCGAGCCTCCATCTCCATTGGTTACAGTATTTGTATTTTGAAATTTATAATTTTAATGAGTAATTTGTATTTAGAATATAGAGGGCGCGCTACCATTTAATTTACAACTCAGAATTCAGAAATTATGTTGTTCACTGCCAAATTAATTTCCAATTCCAGAATTCAGAAATTTTGTTGATCGCTGCCCAATTAAAATACAGCTCTTGAAAATTTTAAATTTATATGGACACCTTCAAGACATTTGCATTTCTCGAAAAAGATTATATTTAATTGCAATTTCTGAGTATGAATTTCGTTTTTAATCACCGCATATTTAGTTTCTTTTTTAAATTACAATTTGGTGTTCGTGGCCAAATTAATTGGCAGAATCAGATTTTAGAGTGTCTTGAAGCTGCCAAATTAATATACAACCCATAAATCCAATTCTTTTATTTATTACCAATTAGTTTATCGAACCTGATGTTGATGTTTTGATCGCTGCCAATTTAGGAAAAGTGGAATGTGGAATTTGTCATGGTCTCCGCGAACTAATGGTAACTGTGTTTCTACAACGATATTATATTAAAAAAACAGAATTTAGATTTCGTTAATTTGAGAGCTTTCAAACTATTTTACAACCCAGAAATTGTGAATTTCCTATGCTTCGCTGCCCTTTTTAAATTACAGACTCTGTGCTCATAAATTTTATAATTGTTTCACTTGAAATTACATGTCTGATTTTCATGCTTTCGTATGTTTCTGCAAATTTATTATCAATTTATTGCAATCTCAGAATGTAGAGAATCGTAGGGTCGCTGCAAAATATTTTATTTCAAGGTTTATAATTTTATATGATTCGCTGCCAAATCATTTTACAAACTGAAATTAAGAAATTTACCTAAACAGTGCCAATTTATTTTACAATTCCTTAGTTGATTTTGTTGATCGTTTCTCATTCAGTAGGAAGCCATAGAACTAATTTTAATTTATATGTTTCCCAATAAATTCGCAGCAGTTGTGTGTAGAATTACTAGACTGCCAAATCTTTATGCAGTTCCTTACAAACTCGGGTCCTTAGAAACTTGCATGGTCGCGGATAGTGGGTATGTCAAGATAGAGATCGACTTAGAATTTTTCCAGTTGTTATTTTTAAAAAGAAAGGTTTAGTGAACAACTATATCAATTTGTATTAGGATCCTCTATATTAAAGGTTGAGAGCCCATCCAATTGGGATTATGGTTATAGTAAATTTTTAGTGATGAGGAGTGAAGATCTTAAGAAGGAATATTTTAAGGTTATTACAAAATGATAATATTTTGAGTGATACTCCTTGGGATAATGTTTCAAGGGTTTAAGCATCTATTTAACTTAGCATATTTTTTATTATAAATAAAGAGATTATATTTATGATATTCCTTAAGAACTTTAAATTATAACTTTAAGGATACATTATAGAGTGATATTTAAATGGGAAGTAAGTTGTATTGATAATTTAGGATTTTGGTACTTAGAGTATATTGATGACTTTAATAAGTGTTACTAAATGTTTCATTGAAATGGGATAACTTACATTGAAAATAAGATAAGCATTTAATTGCACAAATTCAAGATAAAGATTAGGAAATCCGGTTAAGTATGAATAATATGATTGTTTTTATATTTTCGGAATTATGACTTATCTTTTTACCAATTAAGAATTGTTGTTGACATTTTTGATTAGAGGTTGAATTAAATGAAATTGTGAGTCTAATTGATTATTTTCCGTTAATATTAGCATGTGTATTGTATGAAAAGTTAGTACTTTCTGGCTGTAGAACACAATGTGTGGAATCATCACATGCATATTAAATGGAAATTATTATTATGCTTCACAATATTTCTATCAGATGTTATTTCTCAATTCATGTGAATGATGCTTAAATGATTGTTTAATCATAGTAGATTATACTCTGTGTTTAAAGGATTTATAATGGGTATCGTTGTTGATTTAGTCGTGAATTTCGGAGTATGCTTGTGGTTAAGGGAACTAGATATCTCCTTGTTCTTCAGAACATTCGCCATTCATGACACCTTTAATGGTCAAAATCAATCAGATGAATCATGGAATTGAGCGTTTATTATGTGTCTTAAAGGTCCTAAGCTTGCAGGGTAGGATGGGCGGATAGACCTGTTGTTACATTTATGTGATATGGTTGATCTATGAATAAAAATGATGTTGTATTCTAATTTTTGTTGCGTAGTGAAGTTGTAACATCCCTCTCTTGCGAGAACATGTTATCGATTTATTCTTTGAGGGCACTTGCATGCAAGTGATCCGGTTATAGTACATGGTTATTTATTTAACTTGTGGATTTTTATGATGATGTTGATGGTTGTGATTTAACGTTATTTGATATATATATATATATATATATATATATATTGGCATATGATATTGACGAGTTTTCCATGAGTGTGTAGGACACTTGACAGATTGTGGATGTTGATGACATCAATGGACCTCCTTGGACTCCAGATTGAGTTAGGGAGTGGACTGTATTGGTTTGAGTATTTCATTTATGCATATGTGACATGATTGATTATATTATGATTTTGTATATGGATCATTAACAATGTTTCGTCGATGGATGCAGGTTGAAGAATGCTTACTAATCTGACTCACATAAGGATTAAAGGGGCCATGCACATAACCATATATTGTGGGAGAGGTGTGGTAGTTGTTTATTAATTGGGTTGGTTGTTTAACCCTTGAAGAAATTCTGGTAGCACAAAGGTTTGGGTAATGGACCCAAGTTTGTTTGATGGATAATGGTACGAGTTTTGATATATTTGCAGGTAAGAATATTCTAGATGGATATTACATGTCATGTAATTTCCAATGGTATGTGGAACGTCACATAACTCCTCACGGTTAGAGAGTTATGGCCATGTGAAGATTGGAGAATCCTCACGAGTCATCTAGAATCCCCAAAAGGTCAAAGTAGTCAAAGTGGTTGCAAAGAAGAAATTATTTAAATAATAAAGTGAAGTGATGAGTGTACTATAAGTCAAAGTGGATACAAAAGAAATTATTTAAATAATAAAGTTAATGGAGAAATTACTAAGTGGACAAGTGGTTAGAAGTGGGTTAGCCCTAAAATAAAGAAAGTGGGTGAAGATGGTTAGAAGGTAATTTAAATAATAAAGTGAAGTGATGAGTGTACTATAAGTCAAAGTGGATACAAAATAAATAAATTAAATAATAAAGTTAATGGAGAAATTACTAAGTGGACAAGTGGTTAGAAATGGTTTAGCCCTAAAATAAGGAAAGTGGGTTAAGATGGTTAGAAGGTAACCCCTTGAGGAAGCTACATCAAAGTATAAATAAGAGGTAAGGCTCTGTTATTTTAAATACACTTGACCATATTTAATATCTACAAGTTATTGAGGTAACCAAAGGATATCTAATCCAAATTTCAGAGGGAAGGTGAAGTAAAGAGGGTTGAAATTCAAGGGAGGATAAATTCTTTTGATGATGCTTTCTAAGGTGTGTTATTTATAGGTCATCTCACCATTTTCGCAATAACGTTTTTCCTAGAATGATTCAAATTGTGAAATTGAGAGGCCGTTGAGGAAACATATCCAAGTAGCTATGATAAAAAATCAATCTTGTGGGTCATTGTATTTGTGGCCTTACACTCCATGGAAAATAGGATTTGTGGCTAGTCCTAAAACTGTTGATACTGAGAGGGGGGTGAATCAGTATCAAGTATAATTTAAAACCTTTTTCAACTTATACTTAAACCATTCAACTATAACCAATGAGAAATGAACAATAGTATAAGAGTTACACCAATACACCACAATACACCATGCACAATATATGAGAAATAATCAATAATTATTGTTCAAGGGAAGTAATGACTTCCAAAGGTAGCTACATCTTCCAAATGTAAAAGGAGGGATAAACCTTCAAGAGGAAGATACAATCCTCCAATATCAAGAGAGAGTTTAACTCTACATCATTGCCCCTTCCTTCCACCCAAGAATATATGAGAGATAATAATACTTTACATTAAATCATCACCATCAACCAATCATCACATAGATCTTGATAATGCTTCCTGAGACTTCTTCAATTTTTGCAATTCTTCAATTCTTGGAGTACTTTGATCCTGTATATAATATTACTCAATGTATTCTCTGAAACTCCTCTAAGTTTCACTCCTTGAATCCCCCCAAAAAATAAGTTATAGAAATAATGGTAGACTTTATTCAATCCTGGTCTATTTAGGAGACCAAACTTCTACAGAATGCCCCACGCTCAATATTTAACATACGATTCTAAAACTTGCACACAAGAAACTAATGTCCGTACTCTTTCCAATGAAATTCGTCCCACATCATTTGGATTCCCTATGAAGAAGTTATGACTATTTTAATTGGAACACCTGTTTATTGACTAGCTTCATGACTGGTCACAAACCCTATCTTCCACAGAGTGTATCTCCATAATTATAGCGAATCAAGAACTGAAATTTTTACCAGAGGTACATTGATATGTATTCTAAATACCATAGCGATTTCACCATCTGAATCATTCTAGAAAAAATATTATAGCAAAAATAGTAAGATGACCTGAAAATAACATGCCTTAGAACACATCACCAAAAGACTTCATCCTCCCTTGAATTCCGGCCTTCTTTACTTCTTATTTCCTATGAAATTCAACTTGTATAAAAATGAATGTATAATGATGTTTATTTATACCATTTATGTCACTTAATTTTAACATTAGGGCCGACCTGACACTTTCTTATTTTGTAATTCTTTTCTTTAATTATCTTCAGGGCTTACATGTACTTCCTTATTCAATTCGCTTTGTCATCTTCAAAAATTCATTTCTCCTCAACCATGAGGATCCACGTTGTTATCACTCCAAGAAACCCTTTGTGGTTGTAGACCAAAGGTGCTTGGTAACTTAAGAAATGAATATTTTTTGTATTTTGTAAATGTGGATCAATGGGATAACTCAATTTAGCTTATGGCATTCAAACACCAAAATGATAAACAAATAGACAGTGCTCTCAAAGATTGATTAATCAGCAAATAACTTTAAAGTGGGTGAAGAACAGATTGTAACTAAACCAGTACAATGTAGGGTCTAAGAGACAATCAAGAAACTTATTACCAGGCTATGAGCTAAACAATGGGATAACAACCATTCAAAGCTTGACAACATAGGTAATAGTGCAGAAAGAAAGATGGAAAGCTGACATCAAAATTGAAAGGAACCTGTGATCTGTATTAACATAAAAAGTCTGAGTACAATAGCCAATTCCTCTATCCAAAATTGAACCCTTGTTTGATATCAAAACAGGCATTTATAGCCCTTACAAATAGTTACACAGATCCTAAAAACATGGATCTATTATTAAATAAAAATAGTTCTATTCTATTTAAACAATTTTGAAATTAAAGTCTTCACAACTAAACTGAGTGGTCGAACTGTCTTCAGTCTCCAAAATCGCCATTTTCCTCCTCCAGCTTTCAGCATCTGCAATGTGGTGAAGTAACATGACACCTGTATATGACTGTTCAATTTTCCAGTATTCATGGCCGAGTTTTTAGGAAATGGTTTTGAATGTGTAACCAAAATCCCTCGAATCTCTGATGTTAAACTTCTAGCATTCGATCTCCTAATCCACTGATACACTGGCATATCTTCAAAACATGTTTGAAATAAACCTTTGCGTTTTTGGCCTCAAAACTTGCTTGCCCAGCTTTCAACAGCGCAACCGTTTGAATTTTTCACGGGTTAGCTGTTGAAAGCTATCACTTTCCACGGCTAACGGGTAATGAAATAGTAGCCTGGCTCTGTTGAAAGTCCCGATAGTGCACAAAAAGAGCCTTCGCCTTCAAAATTGATTTCAAACCAAAATCAGTGGGCATCTGACTTCTCACCTTGCAAGTTGACGATCACTTGAGCAAGAACCTTCAGGTCTGGATGAGATTTCCGTTTCGATTTTTGCTTCAACTTCCTGATCTGCCTTTTGAGGCGCTTAGTAAGACACTGCAGGCTGTTGTAGTTTTTGATGAGTTTAGTCTTCCTCTTCTTCTCTCTGACACTCTCCTTGGCCAATCTTTCAAATGCTGCATTTGTCTTGGAAAAGTTATCAGATAACTTTTTATATCTATCCTTTATCACCCGCTCCAAGACCTCTTGCTGGGCAATTACCTCCTTGAGATGTTTGATTTTATGAGATTTATTTGATCTAGGGTTTTTTGATGATTCTCCTTGCTCTGTTTGATTGAAATTTTCATAGTTATGTGCACATTCAGCTGATTGCTCAGAACTCTTGATGACAGGGCATTGTTCTTGCTGCTCAGATTCTGAATCTAAATATGGCAAATTTAGGATGTTCTTCCCTGTACTCTGCTGTGTAGGATGTCCTGAATTTTGTTGTGTAGTCCGCTCGAAGTTCAAATTTCTCTTCAACCTGTGAGGCTTCATTCCAGAAATTCTGTCCTCTGAAGGTCCTGGCAAGGCCCTTCTTCTCCTTGAGCTGCTCTAAGGAGACACTTGCTTCTTTGAACCTGCCATCTGTTCATTTGCAGTTTGATTTTGAGTTTCGAGACCTTCCCAGAACAGGAAGTGTTCCCAGCTCCTCTCCTGTTGTTTCAATTCTTGCAGGATAATCAGTTTTATGAGGCCAAGGTGACATAGAGTAGTTTTCACGCTCGAGGGTTGAGCTCTAATCCTCTTGCATACTTTAGTCAAACTGTGATACAAGAAATAAGGCAAATTGATGGGGGTCTTACCTGTGAAGTGATCCAATATCTTAAAGTGATATATCATCAATTTGTCATATCTTCCCTCTGATGTAATGCATAATTGTATGCCTTTGAATAATTCTTGCCACTCTTCATCCAAATATGAAACAAGCATACCTTTTCTCCAAGCTTTGTGTTTGTACCCATCTTTCAAATAGACCCTGAAATCTAAGTTTTTAGGAGCTGTGGTTTTAAACCAGCTCTGACCAGTTCTTGGCAATCCTGTAGCTGCGGCAATGACTGCCTCATTTACTTTGATTTCCATGGACCCGACTTGAGCTTTATTGCCATCAAAAGTTGTGGCAAAGGCTTCAGCTGTGGCCTGGTGGCACCCAACCTGTAACTTTTCTATGAATTCCATACACCCTGCATCTGCGAAATACCTCTGGACCTCGGGGTGTGATTGGAGAAAGGATAAGTTATCCAGTTCTCGCATGAGTAGAGCACCACTGCATTTTCTTACCATTGTGCAGCTTCAAAAACTTGACAATCATAACCCCTGTAACTGTTAGTCGAGCCAAGGTTCTGCGCTGTTGAAAGCAGTTCGGGCTTCGGCTCTGTTTTGAATCAAATGAAAACTTCAACAGTGTTTTGGAAACGATTTTTGATAGGAAACCTCCATTTGATTTGATGGTGTCAGGCCGGCGGTACCTCCTCTGTACCTGCGTTGTCGAACACGAACTTGCCATTCCGGATGTGATGAGCGTTGAGCGTGGGTTCTGGAATGAATTCAAATTACAGTCATATCTTGACATGCATGATTGAGTTTCTATGATTGCCCACTCCTATCAGTGCATGCCTTGGATTTACTCTGACGTGGGGGTGATCGCATCATCATTTCTATCATACGTGGATATCACGCACGTGATTCCCGCATCGTGCAACAACGGCCCGTGGAAAACGCCTCTGCCAAATGCTCGCTTGCCACTTTCACCAGCGTGCGACCCCTTTGAAAGCCCCTGTTAGCTGCAGGAAGTATGCACTTTCCACAGCGCACCGCTTTGTAGAAGATACTCCTTAGCTGCGGAAAGTAATTACTTTCAACAGCGTGCCATATCAATTGAAATCGCTTCTTAGCTGTGGAAATCATGTACTTTCCACAACGCGCCACCCGTGACTGATTTTCAAACCTTTTAAGAGTTGTCACTTTCAACAGCGCGTCAACTGATGAAAAGAGCTCCTTAACTGTCGAAAGTGGGCACTTTCCACAGCACACAATGAACCTTTGAAAACACGTTAGCTGTGGAAAGTAGAAAATGACAATTTTGAAAAAGAAGACTTTATGGGTCAACTATTTTCTAGGACAAACCAAAACCAAAATTTTCTCGGCTATAAAAACTAAAAAGTAACTTGAAGACACTACCAAAAGCCATGATATCTACTACAAAACTCAACCGAAAGAACGGTTTCATTTTGGGAGTTAACACACGTGATGTGCCACATACCACCGGAAACAACATGATGTATACTATCCATTCATGGGTGTTGTATATGAATGTGCATTGTCCTTCATGTCCAAATACCTTTATCAATCTTGTGGTCCAAAACCCATGAATAGGGTTGACATCAATGACAACAACCAATCTTCCAACATAAACTACTCTAAAACAAGTGTTTCGTGTGAAAACGTCATAACTTCTTCATAATAGATCCAAATTTAGTAAGAAAATATGTATTGATTAGAGTACAGTCTGTAGTATTCTGTATACCATTTTGAGATCCATACAACAAATATTCTGTGCGGGGCTCACTCTACAAGTTTTCTCTCTAGAATAAGCTAGAATTCAACAAGGTATGCCATTTTTGATATAACTCATTTTCTGAGAGGTTCCAAGTAGTGAAATCTAGAGGAGTTGCATAAAAGACACTAAAGAAAATTGTGTACCATTTTCATATCTTTATTCATTATAGGTACATAGTTATTTTTATTGCAAGTTAGGTTTGTTGACTTATCCAAAATTAGTCATGTTAGACTAAAGTAAAGTTTGATGAAAATGCTAGTCTCTTGCTGTTAAAGTTAAGGAAGGTTTGCAGGTATGTGATCATATACACCAGGTCTATTATAGAGTTACAAATCATATTTGGATGATGAAATTGATGAGGGATTTTGGTTGAGGTATGTGTTGGGTACATGGTTGAGACAAGTAGTTGATGAGTTGGCACATACATGAGGTGTATAGTTGATGATGTTGGTAGATATTGATCAGTCATAGTTTATGTGTATTTGATGCATGATTGGTACATATTTGGTGCATGGTTGATGCACTCATTGATGGTACAAGTTGAGGTTTACGTTGGTGCATGGTTGATGCACTTATTTATGGTACAGGTTGATTACGGGTTGTTTGAACAGGTTATTGTGATAGGTTATTTGTACAGGTTTGGTGCATGGTTGATGCATTTGTTTATGGTACAGGTTGAGGTACAGGTTGATGTATGGTACATGGTGGCATAGGTTATTGGTACATGTTGTTACAGGTTGATTATAGGTTGGTTGGTACATGTTTACAACAATATATCTCACAGTGATAGTGTGACAATTGTTCCATCATTCAACTTCTATGTCAGGGTGGTTGGATTGGGCAAGGACAGGTGGTTATACCCAGAGAACTGGGAAGTTGGAGCTTCCCTCGGGTTGTAGCCTGGGAAACTAGGGGGGTGTAGCCTACTTCTAGTTGTAGCCAGAGAATTGGGGAGTTGGAGCTTCCTTTAGGTTGTAGCCTGAGAAAATATGGGGTTGGAGCCTCCTTCCAGTTGCAACAAGAAAACAAAGGAAGTCGGTGCTTCCAATAAATGTAATTCTTAAAGACATATAAGAAAAAACATTCCATTCTTTTCTCCCACTTTGGGTTTCCACGTAAAAACACTGGTGTACTATGTATGTGTATGATTTCTCATTTGTCAATTGTTTATTTACTCTGCAACTATTGGATGATAATGATACATTGATATAACACTTGCATTTTGTGGTTAAAAAGGATAATTTCTCTATTACTAATTCACCCCCCCTCTTAGTTATCCAACAATTGGTTTCAGAGTCGGTTCCTTCAAGAATCAGTTTAACCACTGAAAGGTAGATCATGGAGAGAAACAACATGTATAAAAATGGAATACCACAATTTGATGGACAAAAGTATGCATTATGGAGAAGAAGGATGAAAACATATATACAGGCACAGGGATATGAAATTTGACAATCTATAGTAGATGGCTACAAAAAACTAGCAGTTTTGCCAACAAGTGAAAGAGAAATAAAACTCGGTCAAAATAATTCCAAAGACACAAATGCACTTTTGAATGGTCTTGGTGAATAGGTATACACCAAAGTTATGCATTGTAAATCCACTAAATATATTTGGGACAAACTTGAAAATATTTATGAAGGAGATTCAAAATTCAAAGCAGCAAAGCTTCAAACTTATAGAGGTCAACTTGAATGACTAAAGATGAAGGAATATGAGAATATTGCAACTCACTTCTTACGCGTCGATGAAATAGTAAATGCAACCATAGGATTGGGAGAAGAAATTAAATAATCTGCAATTATTCAAAGTACTAATATCTCTTCCTATGAGATTTGATCCTAAGATATCAACACTAGAAGAAATAACAGATCTAGAATCAATAAGAATGGATGAACTACATGGAATATTCACAACATATGAAATGAGAACTAAACAAGAAATTCCATATATAAAAGAAGCATCTTTCAAAGAATCCAAAAATCCAAAGCAAAAGGGAAATAAAAAATAAAAAGAACATAACAACAACAGTGACATCTCAGAAGATGATGAAGAAATGACCAATTTTTTTAATATATTGAACAAGGGAACCAACAACAGATATAAAGGTGAGCTTCCATTTATTTGTTTTAATTGTGATGGTATTGGTCATTTTGCTAACAAATGTCCTCATAAGAAAAATAAGGAGAATGATGAACATTAATCAAATAGAAAACAAACATATAAAGGCAAAGGAACCACAAAACATTTTTTCAAGAAAAGCTTATGCACCAAAGAAGACATCTCCTCATCAGATGAATATGAAGTCAATGACAGTGAGACAGAAAGAGTTGTATTCATGGAAGTAGAAGACTCTGATAAAGAAGACACCAAAGAAGAATATGAAGAGATAGAAGTTGACTACCAAGAAGAATTGTTGACTTCCATAGAAGTTATAAAAAGAGAAAAGAGGAAAAACAAGAAGCTACAAGCAGAACTAGACAAGAAGGAAGACACTCAAGAACTAGAGAATATCATCATGGAATTGAAGGTTCAAATAGAAGAATACAAAATAATTGAAGAAGCACTCAAACAATAGTTATAAGAAAGAGACAAGATCATTGGAAATTTGGAAGCATATATTGTCACATTGAGAAATGATCTTCAAAAGAAAAATATGCAGACAACTCAAAAGTTTTAGATGACATTATCAGCAATCAAAGGCCTAATCATGACAAGTTTGGACTTGGATACAATCAGACAGAAAACAAATAAATCTCCAAAGAAATGGAACAAGAAACATATCGAAAAAATTATGCAAAAATAATCAAAGGGGATAGGAAGACCTAAAAGGAAGATTACAGGGACACTCCTCTACCGAGAAGATTTAGATTTCATAATCAATGACCAACAGAAACAAATAGGCATCGGGAAGAAGAAGGATTCATAAGAGTAAATCCTTTCAGAAGATCTTCAACTCCCAGGTATCAAACTATCTTTTTGGGTTTATGTTATGCATGCAATAATTTTGGACATAAAGATGTAAATTGCAGAGCTAATAGGAGGAACATAAACAATTTTTAAATTCATACACAAAATGGTTATCCAAGAAGGCCTAGTGAAACACAGAGAAGAATCCACAACAAATTTTATTCATTGAGCACTGAAGTGGAATGCTACAAGTGAAATAACTTTGGACAGCTAGCTAGTGATTGTAGAAGCATGATCGATACTTCCATGAAAGAGAACACTGATACTAGATATAAGAAAGTATGGATAAGAAAACATGAAGAATATGTGAACAAAGACTAGGTCCCATAGATCGCAAGATTGACAATAAAACGAGATGAAGAAAATTCTATAGAAAAAAATAAAGATGTCAGATAAAGAAAGGTTTGGAAAATAACTGAAAGAAAAGAATGACAGGCAAATGAGGAACATGTTCAAAAGATTGTAATTTTAGGCATTGTAGTAAAAGATGAATCCACATATAGAAAGAAAGAAGTCAGAGCTCAGAGAGATAATGAATCTACCAATGAAGATGATGACGAATACACATGAGAGAAGAAATTGTTCTGAGCCATCTGACTTAGAGACTCCCAGGTAATATGAATATTAGATAGGGAAGTCTATGCGATAGTTGTGACAGACCGAAGAACCATCCTTCAAGAAAATTGCATAGTTTGAGAAGACAGATCCAGAGAAGTTAGTTAATAGAAGTACAATCAATTGTAGTAGTGAAGACTTCATGATAGTATAGTAATAAATGGGTCAGTATTATGGATAGTTGTGCATTAGATTCTTGGACAGTATGGAAAGAGATGGATTTGTAAGAACACTTAGAAGGTTTGGACAAATATATGACAGTGGATGAAAGAATGGATTCATACATTGGTTCAGAGAGTGGTTCAGAGACAAAGGAACATTATGGATGTTAATTACACAAGCAATGGCTCATACAATGCTAATGGATTCCAAATTGACAGATATCTTTTTGGACACATACAATGCATACAACAGTTGACATTCAGAACAGAGTAATGCTAAAAAATAACAATGACAAAACTCCCTACGAGCTATGGAAAGGAAGTGTAGAAAACAACCTCTACATCAAGGTAACTTAAGGTAGTATTTTATTAACTGAAATTTATGTTGATGATATTGTTTTTGGAAGTACTAATGATAGGTTAAGCCAGAAATTTGCAAAGGACATGCAGAATGAATTTGAACTGTCATTACTCGGATAACTATGCTTATTTTTTGGTCTTTAGATATGTCAAAGAAACTGAGGAATTTTTTTCTCAAACTAAGTATATCAGAGAAATGCTAAAGAGGTTCGGAATGGAAGATTCCAAACCAGTTACCACTCCTATGCAAACCAGTTGCAAATTGAGAAAAGATGATGATTCAAAGTCTACAGACCAGAGGCAATATAGGTCAATGATTGGTATCTTACTATATATGACAACATCCAGACTAGATGTAATGTAGATAGTTGGACAGGTGGAACGATTTCAAGAAACACAAAAGGAATCACATATATTAGCAGTGAAGAGTATTTTCAGATATCTCAAAGGAACATACGAGTTTGGATTATGGTATCCAAAAGGAAAGTATATATCACTTATTGCCTACACAGATGCATATTGGTTAGGTTTCATTGATGACTGACGAAGCACCAGTGGATCAACGTTCTACTTGGATATACAGGTTGAGTATGATGATCCCATTCCAATCTATTGTGATAATACAAGCGCCATCAATATCTCAAAGAACCTGGTGATGCACTCCAAGACGAAGCACATTCCAATAAAGTATCAATTTGGGAATAGGTTGTAGATAAGAACATCAGAGTTGAATATGTGGGCACAAAATAACAAGTGGAAAACATCTTTACAAAACCGCTTCCACGAGAATTCTTTGAGGATCTTTGCCATAGACTCAGAGTAATTTCTACTCCAAAATGAATGATTTTGAATGCTTATCTTATATGTCTTAGATTTACACGAGGAATCACCATAAAGAGGACAATTCAGGTTGGGAGATCAGTTTCAGAAAGAGTTTAGTCAAGGGGAGCAACCCCTGATGGAAATATACCTTTTCCATTGATGACAAAGCGGGAGATATTTATCAGATGCAAAGGTAAATGCTTGGAGAAAGAGCACAGATGCATGGTTCCAAGGGGAGTGATGGTCATAGGGGGAGCATGAGTGATATGACATTAATATTGCATCAGAGTGTTTCCATCAATGCCAAAGGAGGATCTTGTTTATTAATTGGGTTGGTTGTCATTGATGTCAACCCTTGAAGAAAGTATGGTAGTGAATTCTGATAGCACAAATGTTTAGGTAATGGACCCAAATTTTTTTGATGGATAATGGTATGAGTTTTGATATATTTGCAGGTAAGAATATTCTAGATGGATAGTACATGTCATTCCATTTCCGGTGGTATGTGGAACATCACATAACTCCTCACGATTAGAGAGTTATGGCCATGTGAAGATTGGAGAACCCTCATGAGTCATCTAGAAGTCCCAAAAGGTCAAAGTAGTCAAAGTGGTTGCAAAGAAGAAATTATTTAAATAATAAAGTGAAGTGATGAATGTACTATAAGTCAAAGTGGATAGAAAAGAAATTATTTAAATAATAAATTTAATGGATAAATTACTAAGTGGACAAGTGGTTAGAAGTGGGTTAGCCCTAAAA
Organism: Picea engelmannii; assembly: GCA_009831015.1. Taxonomy (NCBI): domain Eukaryota; kingdom Viridiplantae; phylum Streptophyta; class Pinopsida; order Pinales; family Pinaceae; genus Picea; species Picea engelmannii. The sequence goes on along the minus strand of ML782217.1, from coordinate 281,793 downwards.
TAAGGAAAGTAGGTTAAGATGGTTAGAAGGTAACCCCTTGAGGAAGCTACATGAAAGTACAAATTGTTGGATTACTGAGGGGGGGGGGG
>ML782217.1:230721-280784 GCA_009831015.1 Picea engelmannii | reverse complement strand
CAACTATACACCTCATGTATGTGAGCCAACTCATCAACTACTTGTCTCAACCATGTACTCAACATGTACCTCAACCAAAATCCCTCATCAATTTCATCATCCAAATTTGATTTGTAGCTCTGTAATAGACCTAGTGTATATCATCACATTCCTGCAAACCTTCCTTAACTTTAGAAACAAGAGACTAGCATTTTCATCAAACTTTTCTTTAGTCTCACATGCCTAGTTTTGGATTAGTCAACAACCCTAACTTGAAGTAATCATAACATTGAACCTGTAATGTATAAAGATATGAAACTGATACACAATTTTCTTTAGTGTGTTTTATGCCATTTCTACAAGTGGCACTACTTGGAACCTCTCAGAAAAGGATATATAACAAAAATTGCATACCTTGCTGAATTCTAGCTTATTCTAGAGAGCGACCTTGTAGAGCGTGCCCCGCAAAAAATATTTGATGAAATGATCTAAACCTATTAAAAAACATAATACATATTTTACCCTAACCAACACAATTAGTCTCACTGAATTTGGATCTGTTATGAAGAAGTTATAACGTGTTTACCCGAAACACCTGATTTTGACTATTTTCAGGACTGACCACAAACCCTATTTTCCACAGAGTGTAACTCCCAAAATAAAACGACCCACAAGCTGGATTTTTAACCAAATATAATTGGATATGTTTTCTCACTTTCATAGCAATTTCAGGATCTGAATCATTATAGAAATTGTTTTATAGAGAAAATGGTGAGATGACCTGAAAATAACATACCTTAGAAAGAACCATCAAAAGAATTTATCCTTCCTTGCATTTCGGCCTTCTTTTCTTCACTTTCCTCAGAATTTCGGATTATATATCATTTGTATACCCCAGACACCTATAGATATTCAATATGCTCAAGTGTATTTCAAATGAGAGAGACTTGCCTCTTATTTATACTCTCCAAGTAGCTTCCTTAAAAACATCTTCTAGGTCACTTGGCCCCACTTTCCTTATTTTAGGGTTGCGTCCACTTCTAATTTATCCATTAAAATTATTATTGAAATAATTTATTTTGTATTCACTTTGAATTATAATACACTCATCACTTCACTTTATTATTTACCTTTTAAAATCTTTTAAACCACTTTGATTACTTTGACCCTTTGGGGCTTCTAGATGACATATGAGGGTCCTCCAACTTCGTAAGACCATAAATCTCAAACCGTGAGGAGTTATGTGATTTTATACATACCACCAGAAATGGCATGACATGTACTATCCATATAGAATAGTATTATCTGAAAATATATCATAACTCATACCATTACCCATCAAACAAACTTGGGTCCATTACCCAAACCTGGGGTCTCCAACTTCTCATAGCCATAACTCTCTAACCGTGAGGAATTATGTGACGTTCCACATACCACCGGAAATGAAATGACAAGAACTATACATATAGGATATTTTCCCTGACAAATTCGCTTTCCTTCATCTCATTATTCCACAATTAAGCATGGGTTCTCTTACTCCACAAAGCGTCTTCCCGTGAGGGCTTTCACCATAAGGGGACCACTTTGGAGTTCATCCATATTTACTTATTATCAACCATGAAAAAAGAATAATGAGTCATATTTACATCAAACACTATTGGGTCCATTACCCAAACCTTTGTGCTACGGGTCTTTGTTCAAGGGTTGACATCAATGACAACCAACCTTAATCAACACAAATAAGAGGCAAGACTCTCTCATTTTAAATACACTTGAGAATATTGAATATCTACAAGTGACTGAGCTAACTAAAGGATATCTAAGATAAATTTCAGAGGGAAGGTGAAGTAAAGAGGGTCAAAATTCAAGGGAGGATAAATTCTTTTGATGATGTTTTCTAAGGTATGTTATTTATAGGTCATCTCACCATTTTTACAATAAATGTTTTTCTACAATGATTCAGACCATGAAATTGGGACGCCATTGAGGAAACATATCCACATAGCTATGATAAAAATTTCAGCTTTTGGGTCGTTGTATGTTTGGAGTTACACTCCATGGAAAATAGGGTTTGTGGCTAGTCCTGAAACTAGTCTAAAACATGTGTTTCGGGTAAAAACGTCATAAATTATTCATAATATATCAAAATTCAGTAAGACTAAATGTATTGGTTAGAGTACAGTCTTTAGTATTTTGTGTACCATTTTTAGATCCATACAAAAAATATTATGTGCGGGGCATGCTCTACAAGTTCACTCTCTAGAATAAGCCATAATTCAACAAGGTATGCCATTTTTGCTATAACTCCTTTTCTGAGAGGTTCCAAGTAGTGAAATCTAGAGGAATTGCATTAAATACACTAAAGAATATTGTGTACCATTTTCAGATCTTTATTCATTACAAGTACATAGTTATGATTATTTCAAGTTAGGGTTGTTGACTAATCCAAAATTAGTCATGTGAAACTAAAATAAAATTTGATGAAAATGATAGTCTCTTGTTGTTAAAGTTAAGGAAGGTTTGCAGGTATGTGATCATACAGACCAGGTCTATTATAGAGTTACAAATCATATTTGGATGATGAAATTTATGAGGGATTTTGGTTGAGGTACATGATGGGTACATGGTTGAGACAAGTACTTGATGAGTTGGCACATACACGAGGTGTATAGTTGATGATGATGATACATCTTTATGAGTCCTAGTTTATGTGTATTTGATGCATGATTGGTACATATTTGGTGCATAGTTGATGCACTCATTGATGGTACAGGTTGGGGTACAGGTTGGTGCATGGTTGATGCATTTGTTTATGGTACAGGTTGATTACAAGTTGTTTGAACAGGTTATTGTGACAGGTTATTTGTACATGTTTGGTGCATGGTTGACTCATTTGTTTATGGTATAGGTTGAGGCACAAGTTGATGTATGGTACATGTTGGCATAGGTTATTGGTACAAATTGTTACAGGTTGATTACAGGTTGATTGGTATAGGTTTACAATAGTATATCTCACATTGATAGTGTGACAATGGTTCCATCATTCCACTTTTACATCAAAGCGGTTGGACGGGGAAAGGAAAGGTGGTTGTAGCCACCTTTTAGTTGTAGCTGGAGAACATAGGGGGTTGTATCCTCCTTCTGGTTGTATCCAGAGAATTAGGGAGTTGGATCTTCCCTCAGGTTGTATCCTGAGAAACTAGGGGGTTGTAGCCTCCTTCTGGTTGTAGCCAAAGAATTGGGGAGTTGGAGCTTCCTTCATGTTGTAGCCTGAGAAACTAGGGGGTTGGATCCTCCTTCTAGTTGTATTTGGAAAAAAAGGAAGTTGGTGCTTCCAATGAATGTAATTCTTAAATACATATAAGAAAAAAAATTATGTGGTTTTCTCCCGCTTTGGGTTTCCACGTAAAAACATCGGTGTACTGTGTATGTGTACGATTTTTCATTTGTTTATTTTTTATTTAATTTGCAACTATTGGATGATAATGCTATATTGATATAACACTTGCATTTTTTGGTTAAAAAGCATAATTTCTCTATTACTGATTGACCCCCCCTCTCAATAATTCAACGTACATGGTTATTTGTTTCACTTATGGTTTTTTATGATGATGTTGATGGTTGTGATTTAACTTTATTTGATATATATATGTATTGACAGATGTTATTGAATATTTTTCCATGAGTGTGCATGACACTTGACAGATTGTGGATGCCAATGGCATCAATGGACCTCCTTAGACTCTAGATTGAGTCAGGGAATGGACTCTATTGGTTTAAATATTTCATTTATGCATATGTGATATATGATCGATTATATTATGATTTTGTGTATGGATCATTGACAATGTTTTGTCGATGGATGTAGGATGATGAATGCTTGCTAATTTGACTCACAAAAGGAGTAAAGGGGCCATGCACATAAACCAGATATTGATGGAGAGGTGTGGTAGCGTCCCTGTCACAACCTACTAGAACTCTCGTTGTGGCTTGAATTGTAGGTTAATGATTACCTAGTTTTATAGATTCATGATGTTGTGAGGGAAGATTGAGATAGTCTCTCATGAAGATTTTAATAGGCATGCAATAAGGCATAGTCCTTATTCCTTAGAAGCCCTTAATCTCTCACAAGATCGCTTGAATGGAGTGTTGACACCAAGGGTTGGACCACTACCAAAACCAACCAAAGGCGAGTGGCACCCTTGGAGAATGCAGTGCATCTTGAGGGGCACATTGCATAAATAAAACTTGAGTCAATGAATATAGGTGGCCTAGAAAACCTTGAAAGAATAATTGTAAACCTTGAAAATATTTAGACCTTGTCAGATATGAATAATTAATGAGCATTTTATTACATACAAATCCCAAATGAAATTCTAAGCCTATTCAAAAACAATTAAGCCTATGTTTAAGTTCTTGTAAGGAGACTAAACTAAATTATTAACTAAATCAAAAAGGAATGAGGTAAGTCAATTAAAGAATTAAGTGAAGTGAAATAACCTAAATATTTAATTTAACACACATGGGTGCAAGAAAATACCCAATTGGAATTTAAGATAATAAAGGAATAACATTGATAGAATATGTGTACACATAGAATGATATCTAGAGTCTAACTACCACTAGTTTAACTAGAAGAAGACTCCTATTTTAAATCAACTCAGATTTAGTAAGGTGTTAATCATTAAATGGGAATATGGGGAATAAAGAGACAACTAAGAGTGATTTAAGGAGCACATTTGGGAAATGTGAGGGAAATTCACTTTTATTTAAAATAAAATATGGAATTACTTATGCAACTAGGGGAGAGGGTGACAAGTATAAGGGGGAAATAATACTAATTTATTGAATTAAAAAGAAACTTAATTGTGGAAGTGGGGATGTGTCAATGAGTAAATTCCTTTAAATAAAATGATCTATATGGGAAAGGGATCACACTAGTTATTGGTAAAGTTATGTTGCCAAATTATTTTTGACTGGTTTTACTTGTGAGAGTTGGGATACCCAACTTGAGAGAGACTGGTGGATATACCTTGTGAGAAAATCTTGTCTCTATAGTATTTTTGGTTGTGTGTGTGGCCCCTTTGCAGCTCGGGGGGCTAAGGGGGAAGAAAAATACCCCTAGCATTGGCTGGGAGGTACCAGTGAAGTTTCAATGATTAGCAAGAGGGAAGGATAGAAGGATCGCCAGTCCCAAATAACATCTCCAGGCCCATCTTTGTCAGATACAGTATTCTTGATGAGATTGTAGTTTTAATAGTTAAATTATAGATTTTAGTTTAGAAGTTGCTACAAACTATATTGGAATTTCTGATATCAAAATTGTAAGGTTTATTGATGGTTTTGTGTGATATAGAATGTGATATGCTAGCGTTGCTACCATATCCCTTTTAAAATAATTTATGCTCATTGTTATCCTTTCACCAATCCAATAGGCTCTACTTGGAATCGTTGCTAGTTAAATTATGTAAATTTCAGAGGACGAGTTCTTGGCCGCTGCTAGTGTTGGTCCTATTAAAATTTAATTTGATTTATCATTTTTATAAATTCATTGATGTAATGAAATGTCCCAGGAATTATAGGTCGAGAGGAATTTTTTACAATGTAGGATTCGGGAAATCCTTCCATGAAAAATGATGCAGGAGCATTGCTCCACCTCAGCAATGCGCCGACTAGAAAACACATTCAAGCGCATTCAAGGAGGGGAGAGGCATTGACCCTCTCATTTTGCCCTCATTTTCAAATTTCAATTTGTATTCAATGAAATTAAATGTTGTAAGGATTGGTAGAGCCGAGTCATGCCTTTGAGAAGATAGGAGATAAGGTCTCCTTTAATGGATGAAAAGATGATAATATCTAGATCTGATTTGGACTAGATGGCCATTGAATGTAATTCAATGTAATTAATGAGAGTTAGGTATCTTAGAGGAAAACGCTCGAGGAGCCACTCTTTTGGAAAAAAATATCTTTGTATCAAAATTATGAGATCTAGCATGTAGAGGAGATGAGTTGGTAGAGAGCTCAAGAGAGGAGAGAACTGAGACTCTATTACAGTCCAGTCTTTGTAACCATTGTACAAAATTTGTAGCCAACACAAGGAGTGTGCATCTGAATCTCAAATAGAGTTCAGGGAAGAATGTGCTAGGAGGGAACACTAGAGGAATTCATAGACTCAAGAGGAGCTTGAAGGTTTTTGAATACCTTGGAGGACAGATTGTGAAGAGGGGGCACATAGAGACAGAGTCACGGATAACTCTGTAGAGACTGTTAGGGGGATATCGAATAGGTGCAAGTGTGCATGAGGAGGACTCTCTGTCGAGTTCAAGGAGAAGAGTACTAGAGAAGATAATCATAGAGTGAGTGAACACTCTATAGAAAACTCTCAGCAAGGTGTGCTTTGAGTGAGAGTTTCTGGGAGGGCACAAGAACCCTTTGAAGGGAGAAAAAGGGTTGAGACCCTTAGGAGACTGAGTAAATCGAAAATCTCATAAGGAATAGTGTTTTTAGAGGAGCAGACGAGACCCAAGAAACTGGGTTCGCAGGATGAGAAACAATGGTTGTTGGATCGATCACTGGGAAGGATCTGAGCCATCATATCTAAACTCTTTGGACCAACAGTCGTTGGATCTAGAGGTAAGTGCACAAGACTTAAATCTTTTGAAAGTGCGCAGGAGAGAGGACTCACGAAGTCCCAAAGTTCTGAACCCTATCAGAACCATCCATTGTCTAGGTTGACAAGTGGCATTAGATCAATGTTTCGTTGATTCATTGATCGGGATAAATAGAAGAAAGAGGAGTGAAAAATCATGAAATTCGATCGAGTGGAGAAGATCGTGACAGTATATCTAAGGGAGACAGGTGGAAGCAGATCTGAGCATTCAAGGATCTAGACTTTGAAATATTTGCAAGGATCAGAGTGAAAAATTCGCGAAGTACGAAGTTGCAAAGTTCTCAAGAGTCCAACCCTAGGTCATAGCCCAAGGTCACATAAAAGGAGAGTGTGGACCATAGATCTGGTCCTGGAGAATTCATTGATTCAGAGATCGGGAAAAAGGGAGCAAGCATATTGCGAAAGTTTTGAAGCACGGAGTTGTGAAGGGAGTTGGCCCATTGTCGTACTCTATGGTCACATGAAAGGAAAGGGCTTAGTCGAGAGAGATAGTGCCCATTGGTGTTGAGATTCGAACAACGCTAAGGAGAGGACCCGCGGGTGCCATACGACCTGTGCCTTAGGGGAAACAGGGGCCTATATAAGTTGTTTTGGGTTCCAGTAGGGGGCTCGAAGAGATGATCCGACTCAGAGATCGAATATCCTTGACCAGGAGGTCACAGAACTCCCATGAGGAGAGGGGAGTTGCACCAAAAAAAATGAATTCTTACTGTTCTTGGTTTCCTGAGGTGTGTTGAATCTTACCCATGTGAATCGTGAACTTTATGTTCAGATCAACCCTTCATGATTTCCTTGAATTGCGCCCTATTATATTAATTGATTTCATGCCTGAGAATTCACCCTTGATGTGATCATGTGGCCCATTGCTTATTTTTATTCCTTATTTGATTGTCGAATCCTCCTGGTTTGTAGACTTGGCGCCTTCATTTCTAGACGCTAGTGATAGACTGTGCACTGGCGAGTGACTCGGGTTGGGTGTTAGGCATGATTTTGGAACCATGTATTATGATTTTCAATCTTAGGCTTGCAATCTTATCATTGTCGCATTGTTGGTTTGATTTGTTTTGGATTGAATTTAATTCTGGTGCCCTGTTCTTAATGTAGTTGAAATTTGAATGCTTGATCCTTTTAGTCCTAGAATATTTGGTACCTTGATTGAGTTGTTGCGCCTTCCTGTAGGGATCTATTTGACTTGCACGCATTTGAGGAGCTAGGTTCTATCTGTGTGGTTCATGATAATTTACCCAGTGTACTCGTCCCTTCTTAGCTTGTGGGCTTGGCGTGTTTGGGGGACTAAGAGCTTGAAGAGGATATCCCCATTGGATGTTTTCCCTTCCCAACCATTCTTACTAATTTTATATTCAGGATGTTCTCCTTTCAACCTTACCCCTTTTCTTTCTGGGACTCTGTCATGATAATATGGAACAACTCTTGGAGCTACAACATTAAACCTTGATAATCTTGATGTAATTATTATCTGTTAGTTTGAGTGTTGGGATAACATTGGGGTTCAGTGTAATTACTGCACTTCATGAAGGACAGGGTGTGAATATAGTGAGGTCATTTTTACCCATAGCTCCATTAACGTTTCTCTGCCTCAGCTTCATATTTGTCTTAGGAAGAACTATTGAGGCACGATTATACTTCTACAATATCACAATTGAGAATTTGTTTCATTCATTGCCAAGATTCCCAGTCATATAGAATCCCTCTGCCAACCAGTATTGTATACCTGAGCCATACACAGTTCCTTCGGGGTGCTCACCTCTTGGACTCATGGCCTCACGCCTCGAGTGATGGTCGTTAGGATTACTTCACGTTTTCACAAGTCTACTTCCCACCCAAGCGATGTCCCTTGAGGAGAGGTGTTTTGTCCTTAACCCTCTTATGTTATAGATGGGTATGCCATACTGTGGAACTTATTCTTTTTATTTGGGTAGATCCTATTAGGTGTATTTAATTGGATATGTAATGATTGAAGTCTTGATTATTAATTAATTATTGTGACAGGATCATCTATAGCTCTTGTTATGGACAATAAGGTTCGTGTAAATCCTCTTTTATTATTTAATTGATGTTGATATTCTTATGTCCTTATGAATTATAACAAATAGGGAAGGCAACAGTGAAACCCCTATGCATCATTTAAGAACATTTAACCCTTCTTAGGGTTCTTAGTTGGTGTTGTAGTTTAACAATTGAAATCTTATATTTGTTTAATAAGAATTCCTTTAATTCTTAGTTAGAATATAGTTTAGTTTTTGATATCTTATTTTTGGTAATAAAACCTTAGTTATTCCTTAATTCTTAGTTATATTGTAGTTAGCATTAAAGTCCTTATTTATTGTTATAGTAAGTTTGGGTCTTCTTTAATTCCCTTCAATAGGATTGTAAGTTGAATTAGGTTCCTTTCTTTTATTATTAATGGGTCCTTCTTTAATTCTTTTAACAGAATTACGAGTCAACATTGAGTTTATTTGTATTGTAACTAAGACTTGATCTTCCCTAAAAAAAGAGAGAAAATCCATACCTATATGGATATGTAAGTTAGTGCGGAAGTTATCATAACTATGGCTCCTTGTGTGATGCTCTTTAAATTCTTAAATGTATATATAAGAAACCTTGTCTTCTAATAATTCATTATTAAGTGCGATCCCCTTATGGTAACTTGTATTTGGCTATTAAATTAGGATTGGATTCTTACAGTACTACTTAATAAGACAAGTCATTTTAAAGGTATATACATATAGTTGTGCTACATGAAGATCCATACTAGTTACAATAGCTCAAAGTAATTGAAAAATGATTGCTTGAATTGAATGAAATTGACCTGGACAAGTTGCTAATGTTGGGCGTAATAGATCTCTACCTATTACAAGAATCTTACTTATGCTCTCATGGATTTTGTAAATCCTTATGTCTTTTTCTCTTACTCAAACTTCCCTTAATTATTGTTGAATGATGAATAAGTAAAATATATTATTCCTTGTACTATGATGGATGATGTTAAATTATGATTATTGAAACTAGTCTAGAAATTGGATTATGATTGATTAATGGGATTTAAATACATCCTTGTTCCCCGGAACAATATCCATTCCTGAGACCTTAAATGGTCAAAATCAATCGGACGAATCCCAAACTTGAGCGTTTCTTATGTGTCTTGGAGGTCCTAACCATGTAGGATAATTTGGGTAGGTATTTTATTAAAATTTCAGTGACATGGTTGACCAATTATTGTATTTTTCTTCAGTTGATCGTGATGTGTTGATTTTGCGTCACTATTTTATGATATGTGTTGATTATGTGTCACTGCTAATTATGACAATGAGTTCATTATGTGTCATTATTTATTATGACGATGTGTTTATTTTGAGTCATTATTAATTATGACGATCCATTGACTATGTGTCGTTATCTATTATGATGATGTGTTTATTTTGAGTCATTATTAATTATGATGATGCATTGACTATGTGTCATTATCTATTATGATGATGTGTTTATTTTGAGTCGTTATTAATTGTGGCGATGCATTGATTAAGTGTAATTATTAATTATGGCAATGTGTTGATTATGTGTCGTTATTTAATATGATGACGTTTTAATTATGTATCATTACTAATTATGTTAATGCATTGATTATGTGTTGCTACTAATTATAGTAATGCATTGATTATGTGTCATTACTAATTTAGATGATGTATTGATGGTGTTTCTATTCATTATGTGGTGACGTTTTAATTACCTAATGCAAAAAATATATATTTACCTATTGTACATCTATTTTGTTGTTGTAATGGCGGGTTCATTACATATGGTATCAAAGTGAGTTCAACCCTACTAATTTGGACCATTACACCTTCCCCTGTGTTAACTTATGACCTAGACATCATCGCTAATAAAAATTTTGAATTTTTCACTACAAGTAATCATGGTTAGAGGACATCATGGAGGTAGATGATGTGGTTCTAGGGGAAGAGGTGCGATGCCTCCAATAGAATCCACGCCTTCAATAGGTCTGACCCCCAAGGAGAAGAATAAGCCATTGGGTAGCAGCAAGTTGTTGTGGGAGACATGGTTGGTTTGATGAGGTCCTTTCAGAGGATGTTAGAGGCCTTAATTAACTGACTGGATAGAGATGAGGCCAAAGCATCTGTACCCAATGAGGGTTCACAGTGCGCTCCAACTGGCAGTGGTAGCATTCACAGAGAACTCAAGAAGGTGACGTTTCCCGAGTTCATGGGTGCCATGGACGACTCAGCCGCCAAGGCATGGTTGGAGAACATGGTGATGTGCTTCACACTCCGTGACTATACCTCCAACATGAAGTTCTGCATGGAAGTCTTTCAGTTGAAGGGGAGTGATCTTCTATGGTGGAAGATGCTCCTACCTCAACTAAATATGGTCGTTGAATATGTGTCGTGGGAACTATTCGAGGAGCGGTTATGGGAGAGGTACTTTTCATAGGAATTCATTGAGCACTAGCTCAATGAGTTCAATGCTTTACGACAAGGTGGTCATATGGTGCCGGAGTATGAGGCCAGATTAATGGAGCTAATTAGCTATGTTCCACATCTGAACACAGAGAAGCTAAAGGTAAACAAGTTTGTGGTCAGCCTTAAATTCAAAATTCATGCGAAGGTGAGGATCCTAATTCCTCATACGTTGCACGATGCAATACAAAAGGCCCTCATAGCCAAGGAAGAGTTGACCAGTGGGGGTTAGGGTAGGACTCATGCAAGACTGACTGGAAAAATGACCTCAAGAGCGAAGCAACATCAGACACCAACTGGACATACATCAAGATATCGAGATACGTATAGAGGGACCATGTTCACAACACCACGGAGACCAACTCCTCAGTGGAATCCTTACAGAGGACCACCGCATCAACAACAATGTCATTCGTAGCAGCAGTAGTTTAAGCCTATTCAACAGAACATACCAGGATCTCAGAATGGGAGGCCAATAGTGTCTACTTTGGGGATCAGGAGCACTGGACCAAGGATCGAATGTTGGACATGTGGAGAGCCACATTACCAACAAGACTATTCAATTGAGAAGGATAGAGAGGCCAGATCAAAAGGACACACTACAGTGGGAGAATTGGGCAAGGCCCATAAGATTCATGTAGCGGTGAATAATCGTCAGGCCAAGCACCAGTCCACTATGCTCAATACGTCAGGTACAATCTCTGAACAAAATTTTAGCATTTGATAGATCTAGGTGATATAGAGAGATTTATCTCTAGTGCAGCACTAAAAAGAATTAAGGTAAAGGAAGTCGAGAAGGATGAGTTTAGATACGTGGAAATGTCTTCAAGTGCCAAATAGAAGGTTGGAGGAAAGGTTACAGACTATAGCATTAACTTAGGATATTGTTTAATGAAGTCCAACATATATTTCATGATCTTAGGATCTTATGACATCATGATCAGTTTGGATTGGTTAGAATCGCATGATACTCAGCTGTAATATGAAACAGTTAATCCTGACAGATGATGTGGGATAGAGAAGAGTGATTGTAGGAAGAAACTAGGAAGTGTCCTCGAGGTTCATTTCTTACCTACAACTACAAAAGAACACGTGGAAACGATGCAAGATTTATGCAATCTTAGCGCTAAACAAAAAGGGTGAGGCAAAAGGATTTGAAAACCTTCCAGTAGTACGAGAGTTTTCATACATGTTTCCAGAAGAGTTACCTGGGTTTCTTCCAGAAAGAGATTTTTAATTTACCATTGAATTGAAACCTAGAATTGAACTGATAGCAAGAACACCATATCGGATGTCAACGCTTGAGTTACAGGAGTTGAAAATGTAGTTGAAGGAATTGTTGGACTTAGGAATTATACATCCAAGTGTGTCACCTTGGGGTGCGCATGTTATTTTCATAAGAAATAAGGATGGTTCATGGATACTTTGTATTGACTATAGTCAATTGAACAAGGCGACGATCAAGAACCAGTATTCATTGCCAAGAATAGACAATTTTTTTGATCAAATGAAATATGCGATGGTGTTTTCAAAGATCGACTTGAGATTAGGATATCACTAATTGTGAATTAAAGAGGAATATATTCCTAATACTGCATTCAAGACGAGGTTCAAACACTATGAATTTATCATTTTACCATTTGGACTGACAAACGCCTCGGGGGTATTCATGATTTTGATGAATGGGGTGTTCCGTGAATAATTGGACAAGTTTGTTCAAGTATTCATTAATGACATACTGATATATTCTCGAACGAAAAAATAACATGATGAACATTTAATCTTGGTACTACAATGTTTACAAGAAAACAAATTATACGAGAAACTGTCGAAATGTTGTTTTTACCAATCGAAGATTCATTACTTAGGGAATGTTATATCCGGTGAAGGTATCGCTATGGATCCATCGAAGGTAGAGGCTATTATGGAATGGCCTTCACTGATAAATGTACAAGAAGTACGTAGCTTTATGGGTTTAGTAGGATATTACCAATGATTCGTCGAATTTTTTTCGAAGATAGAAAATTCGTTCACAAGATTGCAGAAGAAAAACAAGAAGTTCGTGTGGACCAAGAATTGCGCAAAATCATTTCAAAGGCTCAAGGATTTGTTGAAGACAACACCAATACTAAAATTCCTCGACATGGAAAAATAATTTTTGGTATGCACGAATGCATCCAAGGAGGGTTTAGGCAGAGTTTTGATGCAAGACGGTCGAGTGATCGCTTACATTTCAAGGAAATTGAGAAAGCATGAGGAGAACTACGCAATGCATGACTTGGAGTTATTGACAATTGTATATTCCTTGAGAGTTTGGAGACACTATCTGATTGGAAAAAAATTCAAATTAAAGATGAATCATTTTGGATTGTAGCACATATTTTATGTAGAGTGACCTGAATGCACAAAAGAGGCATTGGTCAAAACTAATTAGAGAATATGACTTCGATATTTATTACATAAAAGGTACAGTAAATAGAGTGACCGATGATTTGAGTCAGAGACCCTGGTTATTCTCGGTAATACCTCTTTAGACGAATCTTTGGAAAAGTATTCTAGCTATAAAGATCGAAGATGACTGCTAAAAAGAGGTTAAGGAAAATATTGGACGAGATACCATGGTGGTACCGAAATTTGAAGGCTATTCCTTAGAAAATGATGGGTTGTTGAGATTTAATGGAAGGATTTACATACCTCCTAACGTTGAAATGAGAAATTTGATCTTAAGAAAAGCTCATAAATCAATATACATGGCTCATCCGAGAGTCATGAAGATGAAGGCTGACCTTAAGCCTTTATTCTTATGGAAATGAATGAAGGCAATCATAGTTAGTTACGTGGCGAGATGTATAGAATATCATCAAGTGAAAGCTAAATATAGAAATCCAACAGGATTGATATAGCCGCATGTCATTTCAAAATCAAAATTGGAGGTCATTTCGACGGACTTTATTGTTGGGTTTCCATTGATGGTAAGTAGACACTATTCGATTTTTTTGGTAGTTGACACTCTAACGAAGAGTGCACACTTTATACCTATATGTACAATGTATTCGGTGCTATACATAGCTATATTTTTTGTCAGTGAGATTACATGGCGTACCAAAAAGGATCATATCCGACAGAGGATTGGTGTTTACAAGAATATTTTGAACCAGCTTCCAAGAGGCCATGGGGACACAACTGAAATTTAGTACAACATATCACCATGAGACAAACGGGTAGAGAGAAATAATGAACCAAATTTTGGAAGATATGTTGTCTATGTATGTAATGGGTCAACATAAACGTTGGGAGGAATTCTTGCCTCTAGTAGAGTTTGCATACAACAACAACTATCAAAGTACCATTAATATGGCACCATTTGAGTTTCTTTACAAGAGACTGTGTCAGACGCCATTGAGATGGGATCGACTTGAGGATAGGGTCCTGGTGGGACCAGAAGTGATCCAAGAAATGAAAGAACAAATGAAAATGATAAGAAACCTGACGCAACCCCTCCTCAACCCGCGGATCGAAAGGTCACGTACACAGGACCGTTCTTCTCTCCTTGGCTCGAAGATCTCTCAACAACCTCTCTTCTAATTCCCTTTTGGGAAATCTGCACCCACAGTGAAACCTCATGAGATTCCATCCTCACGCTTCAGGGAATCGAACTTTGTGATATCACGATGCCTGTGGTTGAGCACCTGCTCACTAAGACCCCCGAATCCTAAACTCTGAAACTCCGATATCAACTCTGACTTTTTGGCTTTCGCGATTTTGCGAGTTACGATGACATGCAACTCTGCTCCATGAACCTCGAAATCCCGATGCTCTATTTCCCGAAATCACGAAATGTCAAATTCCAACATGGTTCCTAGTGTTGGCCCCACAACTAGACTTTTCGTCATTTCGGAAATTCAACTCATGAAACTCTGAGTGGTCAATGAAATTGACTTCTACACCGACAGTGCGCCACCTGTCCACCTTGCTGGATTCTATGGCCCCACACCATCCTTTCATCTCTTCGCGACTTCGCGTTTTGTGATTTTGTGAGTCCTGTTGCAAAGATTACAGGACTTCAATCTACGAAACCCCGAAATATAATTCCACGTGTAAATCCAATGGCCCCTATTGGCGTGGATCTACGGTTCTGCCTCTCTTGAGCTTGAACCTTTGGGAATACTCACCATAACTCCCCTACTCCTCCGTGAGATCTGACGATTCATGGGACTTCATGAAATTCCCTACAGAGAATTTCGACTATCCATTCTTCCTCTGAGAACCTCTGCACCAACTAAACAAGGTATCTCTCTCCATGGAACTTGTCCTCCTGTGGTCCGACATTACTACGCCTTCCTTCAGATTTTCAAGGTACTTTGCCTCTTGCCATCCTTCAACCCCTTCGAAGGTTAAAATCCTTCTGAGCTTCCCCCATGACTTCGAGTCTTCCAAAAAACTCTTGCTTGCACTCCTTGCGACAGACTTTCAAACACATTCAAGTGTTGAACTCCCTTCGACCCTGTGCACACCCTGCAACAACAATCTCTCAACACCTCATTCAGGTACGCAACTCTGAGACTTTACTCGGCCTCTGCACTCCTTGCATGGCTCCTGTGTCTAACTGCACTTCTAAGGAAATGAGAACAAAAGTTATCTGTCTGAGTTTTCAGAGACAAACCTCTGAACCCTTTGTCAATGCACTCCTTGCAGACAATTCAACTGCACTCCTTGCAGGAACTCTTGCTCAGATAGAGAAACAATTGAAACTCATTTCATTACCCTTTCCTCTCAGATTTCAAACATTCAACAATAAATTATTCATACATAGCATAAAATAAATTGCATGATAGAAAGAGTAAAACATTCATGATCATAACATTCAAAGATGCATAAACAGAGAATATTTGAACACCATGAGTCTGAATCAAAACCTTTTTGTATTAATCTAGAACTTCTGTACATGGAATTCTCACTACATCTCTCCACTTCCTTTCTATGCTCTGCCAATGTTCTCCACTACTATGCTCTCAATTGGAGTCCTCTTTTTTTTTACAATACACAAGGATGGTGTCTATATCCATTCTCCCTCCGCTCCTAAAATTGTCTAATCTAACATTCAATTCTATCTACCTTCATTAACTACTATAAATGTCTTCTACATACTAAGGACAAGAGTGGATCGCTCAAGGTCCATTTACATTTTACAAGTGTGCCTTCATTTAATTATTTCATTTAAGGTTGGCGCATTAACTTCAAGATAATTTCAAAATTTGCGCTAGGTGCTTGTGCAGCTATCTTTTGCCTCTGCCCTGGCTCGCTTGAGATGCTCCTGCATCATACTGCCTTTCTTGAAAATTTTCATGGGCTCCTATCCATGAGCTCACGCACGGTCTGTCCATGCTTCTGGATTTATTCTTCGTTCTCCTAGCTGGCATCTTCAATTGGATGTCCCTTCCACTTGACCAAATATTCAAAGTATTTATTTCGCCTAGTCTTCTTGCTGACTCTTTTGTCCAGTATGTTCTCCATCTGTGGATTTTCTGCAACTGGCATCTGTTTTGTCCACTGGATCACTGGCTGTTCATTTTCTGTCGCTGCTTCATCAGTTTTATATGGGTACAAAGCTGAGATATTGAATATCAAATAAATTTCGATCCCATCAGGTAATTCAATCTCGTAAGAATTCGCCCAAAATTTCTTCAAGACCTTACATGGTCTGATTTTCTTCATCTTCAGTTTATTATATGTTCCTCTTGGGAACCTTTCCTTTCTCAAATGTGCCAGAATCAAATCACCAAACTCAAATTGAAGTTGTCTCCTATGTTGATCTGCTCTGCGCTAATGTTCCTGGATTGAATTTTGCAATCGCTCCTTCACCCGACTATGAAGTTCCTTCATTTCTTTTGCGAAATCTTTTGCACTAGCGCTCCTAGTTGCAATTTGTTCTGAATCTCTCAATTCATAAATCCATCTCGGCTGCATGCCATAGACAATCTGAAATGGACTCTGCCCTGTGCTTCTGTTAATTGATTTGTTATAAGCAAATTCCACCTGTGGTAATATGTTGTCCCATTGTCTATGGTGTTCTGTCACCAAGCTTCTCAGCAAGTCTCCCATACTCTTGTTTACCACTTCTATCTATCCATCCGTCTGAGGATGATAAGCTGAACTAAATGATAATTTAGTTCTCATCTTCTTCCATAAGGTCCTCCAAAAGTGTCCTATGAACTTAGTGTCTTGATCTGAAACTATGCTCCTTGGTAAGCCGTGAAGCCGAATGACTTCTTTGAAAAACAGATTCGCAATGTGAGTTGTGTCACTGGTCTTCTGACATGGAATGAAGTGTGCCATATTAGAAAATCTATCCACCACCACAAAGATTGAGTCAAACCCTCTTTGTGTTCTTGGCAACCCCAATATGAAATCCATGCTGATTGAATCCCACGGCTTCTCAGGTATGGGCAATGGTTGATAAAAACCTGCATTATGTTTTCTTCCTTTCGAATGTTGTCAAATTTTGCATCCATCCACAAACCTTTTGACGTCTTCTCACATTCCCAGCCAAAAATATGACTCATTCAACTTTGCAAATGTCTTGTCATGACCAAAGTGCCCAGCCAATCCTCCACTATGTTTCTCTTTCATCAAATTCTCCCTCATGGAGCATTTTGGAATACAAAGCTGATTACCTTTAAACAGTAGTCCTTCCTGGATCATGTATTATGTCCATTGACTTTCCTCTCTGAGAATTGGATTCTCAGTTGCTTCATATGCCCCTTTAAAATCTGGATGATTTCTGTACATGTCCCTGAGATCATCAAAACCCAATGTTTTGACTCTGAACTCCTGCAATAGCAAACACTTCCTGCTCAAAGCATCAACAACTTTGTTAGTAGTACCAGAAATATGTTTAATCACAAAAGTGAAATTTTGCATGTATTAGGCCCATTTAACATGTCTCTGATTCAAATTCTCCTGTTGAGTCACAAATTGAAATGCATGATTGTCACTATATAAGACAAACTCCTTCGGGATTAAGTAATGTCTCTATTTTTTCAATGCATGTATGATAGCATAAAACTCCTTGTCATAAGTGGAGTATTTCACCTTGGATTCATTCAGCTTCTCGCTGAAGTATGCTATCGGCCTGTCCTCTTGACTCAAGACTACCCCTATTGCAAATCCACTTGCATCGCATTTCACTTGAAATGTCTTTTGGAAATCAGGCAACACCAGAATTGGTTGTTTCGTGATCTTCCTCTTCAATAGATTAAAACTCTTTTCAGCTTCTTCTATCCAGTGAAATGATTTATGTCTCTTCTTCACTGTGTACATTATTGGTGCACTAATTCCACTGAAATTTCTAATGAACTTTCGGTAGAAACTATCCAATCCGTGAAAACTTCTCACCTCAAATAAATTCTTTGGTGATGGCCAATTCTTAATCACTTCCACCTTATCTGGATCCATCCTCAACTTATCTGCAGAAATAAAAAACCCTGGATAAATGAGCTCCATCTTCATGAATGAGGACTTCTTCATATTTATCAACAGCTTCTCCTGCTGTAGCCTTTGCATCACTGTAGCCAAA
This sequence comes from Picea engelmannii, assembly GCA_009831015.1. Classification (NCBI taxonomy): domain Eukaryota; kingdom Viridiplantae; phylum Streptophyta; class Pinopsida; order Pinales; family Pinaceae; genus Picea; species Picea engelmannii. Next base: position 262,063 of record ML782217.1, on the reverse strand, counting down.
TGTTTCAGATGCTCTACCACTGTTTTACTGATGTCATCCAGATAGACAATAACAAATTTTCCAATGAACTCCCTCAGGATTCCGTTCATCAACCTCATGAAAGTAATCGACGCGTTTTTTAACCCAAACGACATAACAAGCCATTCATACAACCCTTCGTTGGTTTTGAATGTTGTCTTCCATTCATCACCTTCTCTCATGCGAATTTGATGATATCCTCTTTTCAAATCAATCTTTGAAAAATACTTTGCTCCACTCAAGCAATCCATTAGATCGTCCATCCTTGGCAATGGAAATTTGTACCTGATGGTTATCTTGTTAATCGCCCTAGAGTCAGTACACATCCTCCAACCTCTGTCTTTCTTCGAACTAAGTATTGTTGGAACAACACATGGACTCAAGCTTTCTTTGACCAAACCTTTCTCCAAAAAATCCTGGACTTGTCTTTTAAACCTCTTCATTATCCTACGGCATCAATCTGTACACAGCTTTGTTTGGAAAACTAGCTCCTGGTATGAGATCAATATGATGGCTCACACTTCTGATCAGTGGAAACGAACGAGGTATTTCTTATACTACTATGTCAGTGAACTCTTCTAGTAGTTCCTGAATCTCTTCTGGTAGATTATCCACTCTTGTGCTGGTCAAAAAAATCTTCGGTTTTCTGACCACAATGAATTGCGGTTCCTCTTTCTTCTTGACCTCTGTAAGAAGTTCCTTCCCACTCATGAGAAGTACAGTGTTGCTTAATTTAGGCTTCATCTCCTTATCCTTAAATGGAAGCAACATGTGAGTTCTCTCATTCTTCTCTAGGGTGTATGTGTTCATTCTCCCGTCATGAATCACATTCCTGTCATATTGCCACGATCTACCCAGCAATAGATGAAAAACATCCATAGGAATAACATCACATAGTATCTTATCATTATATCCTCCTATCTTAAATTCAACTAAACAATGTTTAGTGACAGTTACCTGATGTCCTTTTTGTAGCCACGAAACTCGGTATGGGCTTGGATGTTCAATCGTTTTCAGCTCCAATTTTTCTACCATCTCTGTAGAAACGAGATTATCTCTGCTACCACTATCCACAATGACCTTGTATACCCTGTCCTTAGTCTTGCAAGTAGTCTGGAAAAGGTTGTTTCTTTGGACTGAACTCTCCACCTCTTTCTCTGGTGTCAACAGAGCTTTTTGCATCATCAACGATCTTCTGCCTTCAGCATCTTCTGCCTCAACATTCCACCTCTACACTTCAGCGATGTGAGTCTCACCTCCTTCTTTCTTTTTATCAGGACACTCATAAGAATTGTGTCCAGTCTTTCCACATGTGAAGCATGTTATTACTCCACCTCTTCCTCTTCCTCTACCTCTAGTACGAGGAAAAGTATTATTATCAGCATAATCTCCTCTATGTTCGGTATGTTGTCCTCTCTGTTCAACATATTGCCCTAGTTGTGAGGTTCCACCCCTCTCAGTTCGAGTCTGAGGTTTCTTCCATTCCTCCTTGGGTTTCTGATTCTTATTCTGGGCAACTAATTTGCCTCTGGGCTGACTCCCGCCTCGGCCTCTTTGACCCTGCTTTCGGCTTAGCTTCTCTTCAACTTTTAGAGCCATCTGATAAGAATCTTCCACCGTTCAGATGGTTACCATGCTCATCTCATCCTGGATGTCATATCTCAAGCCATTCATGTATCTAGAAACCTTCTCATCATCGCTTTCTCGATGACCTTCCCTGATGTTCAGCTTGTAGAATTCTTCAGTGTATTCTTTCACTGTCATCAGCTTCTGTCTCAAGTTCTGTATTCTTCGAAACAGAGTAATCTGATAATCTCTGGGGATGAATTTGGCCTTCATCTTCACAATTATTCTATCCCAGCTCTTGATTTTCTGCTTGCCTTTGCAGCGTCTATCAGCTTGTAGTTCATCCCACCACAATGTTGCATGTCCCTTTAATCTCGTTACAGCATGCTTGACCTTTTTGTCTTCTTCGACATCTTCATAGTCAAAATATGTGTCCAGAGCTCTAATCTAGTCTAGAAGCTCCTCTGCATCCAAATTTCCCTCATAAAATGGAATGTCCATTTTCATTCTTGCACCCATTCTTGCCATAGCCTTAATCAAGCATTCATTTGCTGCATCTTCGGCTGCAACTTCCTCCCCTTCATGTTCAGCCTCAATTTCATTTTTGGAATCACTAAGATCCCCAACATTGACTATACGCCTCTGTGTTGTCTCCATGTCTTCAGGTTTGGCGCATAGATCACGCATCTCTCTCTCCATGGCTGGATTAGGCATCTGCCTACCCCTTCTTCTCAACATTTCCCTCTCCTCTGGTGGATCGGGTGTTTTCCTGTCCCTTCTCCTTGGAGGCATGGTGAATTCTCCTTTTCTCTGCTACAGAAAGCAAAGAAAACTTTCTGGGCCCTGATACCAAACCTGACGCAACCCCTCCTCAGCCCACAGATCAGAAGGTCACATACATAGGACTGTTCTTCTTTCCTTAGCCTGAAGAGCTCTCAAAAACCGCTCTTCTAATTCCCTTTTGGGAAATCTGCACCCACAGTGAAACCTTATGAGATTCCTCCCTCATGCTTCAGGGAATCGGACTTTGCGATATCGCGAATCCTGTGGTCGAGCGCATGCTCACTATGACCCTCGAATCCTGAACTCTAAAACTCCGATATCAACTCCATCTTTTCAGCTTTCGTGAGTTCATCAATTGCGATGACATGCATCTCTACTCCACGAACCCTGAAATCCTGATGCTCTATTTCCTGAAATCCCGAAATGTCAAATTCTGACACGGTTCCCTGCACTGGCCCCACAACTAGTATTTTTTCCGTTTCGGGACTTCAACTCATGAAACTCTGAGTGGTCAACGAAATTGACTTCTACACCGACAGTGCGCCACATGTCTACCTTGCTGGCTTCTATGGCCCCACACCATCCTTTCAACTCTTCGTGACTTCGCGTTTCCTGATTTCACGAGTCCCGTTGCAAAGATTACAGGACTTCAATCTATGAAACCCTGAAATATAATTCCATGTGTAAATCCAACAGCCCCTGTCGGCTTGGATCTATGGTTCTGCCTCTCCTGAGCTTGAACCTTTGGGAATACTCATCGTAACTCCCCTGATCCTTCGTGAGATCTGACGATTCACGGGACTTCACGAAATTCCCTATAGAGAATTCCGACCGTACGTTCTTCCTCTGAGAACCTCTGCACCAACTAAACAAGGTATCTCTCTTTGCAGAACTTGTCCTCCTGCGGTCTGACGTTGCTATGCCTTCCTTCAGATTTTCAAGGTACTTGGCCACTTTCCGTCCTTCGACCCCTTCGAAGGTTAAAATCCTTCTAAGCTTCCCCCATGATTTCGAGTCTTCCAGAAAACTCCTGCTCGCACTCCTTGTGGTAGACTTTCAAACACATTCAAGTGTTGAACTCCCTTCGACCCTGTGCACACCCTGCAACAGCAATCTCTCAACACCTCATTTAGGTCCGCAACTCTGAGACTTTACTCGGCCTTCTCACTCCTTGCACGACTCTTGTGTCTAGCTGCACTTCTGAGGAAATGAGAACAAAAGTTATCTGTTTGAGTTTTCAGAGACAAACCTCTGAACCCTTTGTCAACGCACTCCTTGTGGACAATTCAACTGCACTCCTTGCAGGAACTCTTTCTCAGATAGAGAAACAATTGAAACTCATTTCATTACCCTTTCCTCTAAGATTTCAAACATTCAACAAGAAATCATTCATACATAGCATAAAAGAAATTGCATGACAGAAAGAGTAAAACATTCATGAGCATAACATTCAAAGATGCATAAATAGAGAATATTTGAACACCATGAGTCTGAATCAAAACCTTTTTGTATTAATCCAGAACTTCTGTACATGGAATTCTCACTACAGCTCTTTGCTTCCTTTCTATGCTCTGCCAATGTTCTCCACTACTATGCTCTCAATTGGCATCCTCTTTTTTTTTACAATACACAAGGAGGGTGTCTATATCTGTTCTCCCTCCTCTCCTTAAACTGTCTAATCTAACATTCAATTCTATCTACCTTCATTAACTACTATGAATATCTTCTACCTACTAAGGACGAGAGCGGATCACTCAAGGTCCGTTTACATTTTACAAGTGTGCCTTCATTTAATTATTTCATTTAAGGTTGGCACATTAACTTCAAGATAATTTCAAAATTTGCGCTGGGTGCTTGTCCAACTATCTTTTGCCTCTGTGCTGGTTCGCTTGAGATGCTCCTGCATCATAGTCCCTTGCTTGAAAATTTTCATGGGCTCCTATCCATGAGCTCACGCACAATTTTTCCATGCTTCTGGATTTCTGCTTCATTCTCCCAGTTGGTATCTTCAACTGGATGGCCCTTCCACTTGACCAAATATTCAAAGTATTGCTTTTGCCTGGTCTTCTTGCTGACCCTTTTGTCCAGTATGTGCTCCATCTGTAGATTTTCTGCAACTGGCATCTGTTTTTTCCACTGGATCACTGGCTGTTCATTTTCTGTCCTTGCTTCCTCAGTTTTATATGGGTACAAATCTGAGATATTAAATATCGGAGAAATTCCTATCCCATTGGGTAATTCAATCTCGTAAGCATTCGCCCCAAATTTCTTCAAGACCTTACATGGTCCGATTTTCTTCATCTTCAGTTTATTATATGTTCCTCTCGGGAACCTTTCCTTTCTCAAATGTGCCAGAATCAAATCACCAAACTCAAATTGAAGTTGTCTCCTGTGTTGATCTTCTCTGCACTTATGTTCCTGGCTTGAATTCTGCAATCTCTCCTTCACCTGGCTGTGAAGTTCCTTCATTGCTTCTGTGAAATCTTCTGCACTAGAGCTCCTAGTTGAAATTTGTTCTGAATCTCTCAATTCATAAATCCCTCTCAGATGCATGCCATAGACAATCTGAAATGGAATCTTCCCTGTTCTTCTGTTAACTGAGTCGTTATAAGCAAATTCTGCCTATGGTAATATGTTGTCCCATTGGCTATGGTGTTCTGTCACCAAGCTTCTCAGCAAGTCTCCTAGACTCTTGTTTACCACTTCCGTCTGTCCATCCGTCTGAGGATGATAAGATGAACTAAACGATAAGTTAGTTTTCATCTTCTTCCATAAGGTCCTCCAAAAGTGTCCTTTGAACTTAGTGTCTTGATCCGAAACTATGCTCCTTGGTAAGCTGTGAAGTCGAATTACTTCTTTGAAATACAGATTCACAATGTGAGTTGCGTCACTGGTCTTCTGACATGGAATGAAGTGTGCCATCTTGGAAAATCTATCCACCACCACAAAGATTGAGTCAAACCCTCTTTGTGTTCTTGGCAACCCCAATACGAAATCCATGCTGATTGCATCCCACAACTTCTCAGGTATGGGCAATGGTTGATAAAAACCTGCATTCTATTTTCTTCCTTTCGAATGCTGGAAAATTATGCAGCTGTCCATGAACCTTTTGACATCTGCTCGCATTCCCGGCCAAAAATATGACTCATTCAATTTTGTGAATGTCTTGTCGTGACCAAAGTGCCCGACCAATCCTCCACTGTGTTTCTGTTTCAGAAAATTCTCCCTCATGGAGCATTTTGGAATACAAAGTTGATTACCTTTAAACAATAATCCTTCCTGGATCATGTATTTTGTCCATTGGCTTCCGTCTCTGAGAATTGGATTCTCAGCTGCTTCATACACCGCTTTAAAATTCAGATCATTTCTGTACATGTGCCTGAGATCATCAAAACCCAATGTTTTGACTTTGAACTCCTGCAATAGAAAACACTTCCTGCTCAAAGCATCAACAACTTTGTTAGCAATACCAGAAATATGTTTAATCACAAAAGTGAAGTTTTACATGTATTCAACCCATTTAACATGTCTCTGATTCAACTTCTCCCGTTGAGTCACAAATTGCAATGCACAATTGTCACTATATAAGACAAACTCCTTCGGGATTAAGTGATGTCTCCGTTTTTTCAATGCCTGCATGATAGCATAAAAGTCCTTGTCATAAGTGGAGTATTTCACCTTGGATTCATTCAGATTCTCGCTGAAGTATGCTATCGGCATGTCCTCTTGACTCAAGACTTCCCCTATTGCGAATCCACTTGCATCGCATTTCACTTGAAATGTCTTTTGGAAATCAGGCAACACCAGAATTGGTTGTTCCGTGATCTTCCTCTTCAATAGATTAAAACTCTTTCAGCTTCTTCTATCTAGTGAAAATATTTATGTCTCTTCTTCATTGTGTCCGTTATCGATGCACTAATTCCACTGAAATTTCTAATGAACGTTCAGTAGAAACTAGCCAATCCATGAAAACTTCTCACCTCAAATATATTCTTCAGTGATGGCCAATTCTTAATCACTTCCACCTTATCTGGATCCATCCTCTACTTATCTGTAGAAATAACAAACCCCAAATAAATGAGCTCCATCTTCATGAATGAGGACTTCTTCTTATTTATCAACAACTTCTCCTGTTGTAGCCGCTGCATCACTGTAGCCAAATGTTTCAGATGCTCTGCCACTATTTTACTGAAAATTAGTATGTCATCCAGATATACGATAACAAATTTTCCGATGAACTCCCTCAGGACCTCGTTCATCAACCTCATGAAAGTACTTGACGCGTTTGCTAACCCAAATGACATAACAAGCCATTCATAAAACCTTTCGTTGGTTTTGAATGCTGTCTTTCGTTCATCACCTTCTCTCATTCAAATTTGATGATATCCGCTTTTCAAATCAATCTTTGAAAAATACTTTGCTCCACTCAAACAATCCATTAGATCATCCATTCTTGGCAATGGAAATCTATACCTGATGGTTATCTTGTTAATCGCCTTGGAGTCAGTACACATCCTCTAGCCTTCGTCTTTCTTCAGACTAAGTACTGTTGGACCAACACATGGACTCAAGCTTTCTCTGACCAAACCTTTGTCCAACAAATCCTGGACTTGTCTTTTGACCTCTTCATTCTCCTGCGGCATCAATCTGTACGCGGATTTGTTTGGAAAATTATCTCCTAATATGAGATCAATATGATGGCTCGCACTTCTGATCGGTGGAAACAAACGAGGTAGTTCATCCACTACTATGTCAGCGAACTCTTCCAGTAGTTCCTGAATCTCTTCTGGTAGATTATCCACTCTTGTGCTAGTCAAAAAAATCTTCAGTTTTCTGACCACAATGAATTGCGGTTCCTCTATCTTCTTGACCTCTGTAAGAAGTTCCTTCCCACTCATGAGAAGTACAGTGTTTCTTACTTTAGGTTTCATCTCCTTATCCTTAATTGGAAGCAACATGTGAGTTCTCCCATTCTTCTCTAGGGTGTATGTGTTCATTCTCCCATCATGAATCACATTCCTGTCATATTGCCATGGTCTACCTAGCAATAGATGAAAAACATGCATAGTAATAACATCACATAGTATCTTATCATTATATCCTCCTATCTTAAATTCAACTAAACACTATTTATTGACAGTTACCTGATGTCCTTTTTGTAGCCACGAAACTCTGTATGGGCTTGGATGTTCAATCGTTTTCAGCTCCAATTTTTCTACCATCTCTGTAGGAACAAGATTATCTGTGCTACCACTGTCCACAATGACCTTGCATACCCTGTCCTTGGTCTGGAAAGCAATCCAGAAAAGTTTGTTTCTTTGGACTGAACTCTCCACCTCTTTCTCTGGTGTCAACAGAGCTTTTCGCATCATCAACGATCTTCCGCCTTCAACATCTTTGGCCTCAACATTCCGCCTCTGTGCTTTGGCGATGTGAGTCTCACTTCCTTCTTTATTTTTATCAGGACACTCATAAGACCTGTGTCCAGTCTTTCCACCTGTGAAACATGTTATTACTCCACCTCTTCCTCTTCCTCTACCTCTAGTACGAGGAAAAGTATTATTATCAGCATAATGTCCTCTTTGTTTTGTATGTTGTCCTCTCTGTTCAGCATATTTCCCTCGTTGTGAGGTTGCACCCCTCTCAGTTCGAGTTTGAGGTTTCTTCCAGTCCTCCTTGGGTTTCTGATTTTTATCCTGGGAAACTGATTTGCCTCTGGGCTGACTCTTGCCTTGGCCTCTTTGACCCTGCTTTTGGCTCAGCTTCTCTTCAGATTTTAGAGCCATCTGATAAGCATCTTCCACCGTTTGGATGGTTACCATGCTCATCTCATCCTGGATGTCATATCTCAGGCCATTCATGTATCTGACAACCTTCTCATCATCGCTTTCTTGATGACCTACCCTGATGTTCAGCCTGTAGAATTCTTCAGTGTATTCTTTCACTGTCATCAGCTTCTGGCTCAAGTTCTGCATTCTTTGAAATAGAGTAATCTGATAATCTCTGGGGATGAATTTCTCTTTCATCTTCGCGATCATTCTATCCCAGCTCTTGATTTTATGCTTGCCATTGCAGCATCTGTTAGCTTGTAGTTCATCCCACCACAATGTTGCATGTCCCTTTAATCTCATGACAACATGTTTGACCTTTTTGTCTTCTTCGACATCTTCATAGTCAAAATATGTGTCTAGAGCTCTAATCCAGTCTAGAAGCTCCTCTGCATCCAGATTTCCCTCATAAACTGGAATGTCCATTTTCTCTCTTGCACCCATTCTTGCAATAGCCTTAATCAAGCGTTCATTTGCTGAATCTTCAGCTGCAACTTCCTCCCCTTCATTTTCAGCCTCAATTTCATTTTCAGAATCACTAAGATCCCTAGCACTGACTGTATGCCTCTATGTTGTCTCCATGTCATCAAGTCTGGCACGTAGATCATGCATCTCTCTCTCCATGGCTGGATCAGGCATCTGCCTACCCCTTCTTCTCGACATTTCCCTCTCCTCTGGTGGATCGGGTGTTTTCCTGTCTCTTCTCCTTGGTGGCATGGTGAATTCTTCTTTTCCCTGCTATAGAAAGAAAAGAAAAATTTCTGGGCTCTGATACCAAACCTGACGCAGCCCCTCCTCAACCCGCGGATCGGAAGGTCACGTACACAGGACCGTTCTTCTCTACTTGGCCTGAATATATCTCAACAACCGCTCTTCTAATTCCCTTTCGGGAAATCTACACCCACAGTGAAACGTCGTGAGATTCCTCCCTCACGCTTCGGGGAATCGGACTTCGCGATATCGCGAATCCTGTGGTTGAGCGCCTGCTCACTAAGACCCCCGAATCCCAAACTCCGAAACTACGATATCAACTCCGGATTTTCAACTTTCGTGAGTTCACGAGTTGCGATGACATGCAACTCTACTCCACGAACCCCGAGATCCTGATGCTCTGTTTCCCGAAATCCCGAAATGTCAAATTCTGACATGGTTCCCGGCGTTGGCCCCACAACTAGACTTTTCGTCGTTTCGGGACTTCAACTCATGAAACTCCGAGTGGTCAATGAAATTGACTTCTACGCCGACAGTGCACCACACGTCCACCTTGATGGCTTCTATGGCCCCACACCATCCTTTCAACTCTTCACAACTTCGCGTTTCGTGATTTCGCGAGTCCTGTTGCAGAGATTATGGGACTTCAATCTACGAAACCCCGAAATATAATTCCACATGTAAATCCAATGGCCCCTATCGGTTTGGATCTATGGTTCTTCCTCTCCTGATCTTGAACCTTTGGGAATACTCGCCGTAACTCCCCTGCTCCTCCGTGAGATCTGACAATTCACAAGACTTCACGAAATTCCTTGCAGAGAATTCCGACCGTCCATTCTTCCTCTAAGAACCTATGCACCAACTAAACAAGGTATCTCTCTCCATGGAACTTGTCCTCCTACGGTTTGACATCGCTATGCCTTCCTTCATATTTTCAAGGTACTTGGCCTCTTGCCGTCCTTCGACCCCTTTGAAGGTTAAAATCCTTCTGAGCTTCCCCTATGATTTCGAGTCTTCCATAAAACTCCTGCTTGCACTCCTTGCGGTAGACTTCCAAACACAGTCAAGTGTTGAACTCCCTTCGACCCTGCGCACACCTTGCAACAACAATCTCTCAACACCTCATTCAGGTCCGCAACTCTGAGACTTTACTCGGCCTGCACACTCCTTGCACTTCTCCTGTGTTTAGCCTCACTTCTAAGGAAATGAGAACAAAAGTTATCTGTCTGAGTTTTCAGAGACAAACCTCTGAACCCTTTGTCAACGCACTCCTTGCGGACAATTCAACTGCACTCTTTGCAGGAACTCTTTCTCAGATAGAGAAACAATTGAAACTCATTTCATTACCCTTTCCTCTCAAATTTCAAACATTCAACAAGAAATCATTCATACATACCATAAAAGCAATTGCATGATAGAAAGAGTAAAACATTCATGAGCATAACATTCAAAGATGCATACACAGAGAATCTTTGAACACCATGAGTCTGAATCAAAACCTTTTTGTATTAATCTAGAACTTCTATACATGGAATTCTCACTACATCTCTCTGCTTCCTTTCTATGCTCTGCCAATGTTCTCCGCTACTATGCTCTCAATTGACATCCTTTTTTTTTTTACAATACACAAGGAGGGTGTCTATATCTGTTCTCCCTCCGCTCCTAAAAATGTCTAATCTAACATTCAATTCTATCTACCTTCATTAATTACTATAAATCTCTTCTACCTACTAAGGACGAGAGCGGATCGCTCAAGGTCTGTTTACATTTTACAAGTGCCCCTTCAGTTAATTATTTCATTTAAGGTTGGCACATTAACTTCAAGATAATTTCAAAATTTTCACTGGGTGCTTGTAGAGCTATCTTTTGCCTCCGCGCTAGCTCGCTTGAGATGCTCCTGCATCATACTCCCTTGCTTGAAAATTTTCATGGGCTCCTATCCATGAGTTCACGCATGGTCTGTCCATGCTTCTAGATTTCTGCTTCGTTCTCCTAGCTGGCATCTTCAACTAGATGGCCCTTCCACTTGACCAAATATTCAAAGTATTGCTTTTGCCTGGTCTTCTTGATGACCCTTTTGTCCAGTATGTGCTCCATCCATGGATTTTCTACAACTAACATTTGTTTTGTCCACTGGATCACTAGTTGTTCATTTTTTGTCCCTGCTTCCTCAATTTTATATGGGTACAAATCTGAGATATTGAATATTGGAGAAATTTTGATCCCATCGGGTAATTCAATCTCGTAAGCATTCGCCCCAAATTTATTCAAGACCTTACATGGTCTGATTTTCTTCATCTTCAGTTTATTATATGTTCCTCTCGGAAACCTTTCCTTTCTCAAATGTGCCAGAATCAAATCACTAACCTCAAGTTGAAGTTTTCTCCTGTGTTGATCTGCTCTGCGCTTATGTTCCTGGCTTGAATTCTGCAATCGCTCCTTCACCTGGATGTGAAGTTCCTTCATTGCTTCTGTGAAATATTTTGCACTAGCGCTCCTAGTTGCAATTTGTTCTGAATATCTCACTTTGTGAATGTCTTGTCGTGACCAAAATGCCTGACCAATCCTCCACTGTGTTTCTCTTTTAGAAAATTCTCCCTCATGGAGCATTTTGGAATACAAAGCTGATTACCTTTAAACAATAATCCTTCCTGGATCATGTATTTTGTCCATTGGCTTCCGTCTCTGAGAATTGGATTCCCAGCTGCTTCATACGCCCCTTTAAAATCTGGATCATTTCTGTACATGTCCCTGAGATCATCAAAACCCAATGTTTTGACTCTGAACTCCTGCAATAGCAAACACTTCCTCCTCAAAGCATCAACAACTTTGTTAGCAGTACCAGAAATATGTTTAATCACTAAAGTGAAATTTTGCATGTATTCAACCCATTTAACATGTCTCTGATTCAACTTCTCATGTTGAGTCACAAATTGCAATGCATGATTGTCACTATATAAGACAAACTCCTTCGGGATTAAGTAATGTCTCCATTTTTTCAATGCCTGTATGATAGCATAAAAGTCCTTGTCATAAGTGGAGTATTTCACCTTGGCTTTATTTAGCTTCTCACTAAAGTATGCTATCGGCCTGTCCTCTTGAATCAAGACTGCCCCTACTGCAAATCCACTTGCATCGCATTTCACTTGAAATGTCTTTTGGAAATCAGGCAACACCAGAATTGGTTGTTCCGTGATCTTCCTCTTCAATAGATTAAAACTCTTTTCAACTTCTTCTGTCTAGTGAAAAGATTTATGTCTCTTCTTCACTGTGTCCATTATCGGTGCACTAATTCCACTGAAATTTCTAATGAACTTTCAGTAGAAACTAGCCAATCCGTGAAAACTTCTCACCTCAAATATATTCTTTGGTGATGGCCAATTCTTAATCAATTCCACCTTATCTGGATCCATCCTCAACTTATCTGCAGAAATAAAAAACCCCAGATAAATGAGCTCCATCTTCATGAATGAGGAATTCTTCATATTTATCAACAACTTCTCCTGCTGTAGCCTCTGCATCATTGTAGCCAAATGTTTCAGATGCTCTGCCACTATTTTACTGAAAATCAGTATGTCATCCAGATACACAATAAAATATTTTCCGATGAACTCCCTCAGGACTTCGTTCATCAACCTCAGGAAAGTACTTTGCGCGTTTGTTAACCCAAACGGCATAAAAAGCCATTCATACAACCCTTCATTGGTTTTGAATGTTGTCTTCCATTCATCACCTTCTCTCATGTGAATTTGATGATATCCTCTTTTCAAATCAATCTTTGAAAAATACTTTGCTCCACTCAAGCAATCCAACAGATCGTCCATCCTTGGCAATGGAAATCTGTACCTGATGGTTATCTTGTTAGTTGCCTTGGAATCAATACACATCCTCTAGCCTCTATCTTTCTTCAGACTAAGTACTGTTGGAACATCACATGGACTCAAGCTTTCTCTGACCAAACCTTTTTCCAACAAATCCTGGACTTGTCTTTTGACCTCTTCATTCTCCTGCGGCGTCAATTTGTACGTAGCTTTGTTTGGAAAAATAGCTCCTGGTATGAGATCAATATGATGGCTCACACTTCTGATTGGTGGCAGTGAACGAGGTAGTTCATCCACTACTATGTCAGCGAACTCTTCCAGTAGTTCTTGAATCTCTTCTGGTAGATTATCCACTCTTGTGCTGGTCAAAACAATCTTCAGTTTTTTTACCACAATGAATTGCGGTTCCTCTTTCTTCTTGACCTCTATAAGAAGTTCCTTCCCACTCATGAGAAGTACCCTATTTCTTACTTCAGGTTTCATCTCCTTATCATTAATTGGAAGCAACATGTGAGTTCTCCCATTCTTCTCTAGGGTGTATGTGTTCATTCTCCCGTCATGAATCACACTCCTGTCATATTTCCATGGTCTACCCAGCAATAGATGACAAACATCCATAGGAATAACATCACATAGTATCTTATCATTATATCCTCCTATCTTATCATTATATCCTCCTATCTGTTTAGTGACAGTTACCTAATGTCCTTTTTGTAGCCACAAAACTCTGTATGGGCTTGGATGTTCAATCGTTTTCAGCTCCCATTTTTCTACCATCTCTGTAGAAACGAGATTATCTATACTACCACTGTCCACAATGACCTTGCATACCCTGTCCTTGGTCTTTCAATCAGTCTGGAAAATTTTGTTTCTTTGGACTAAACTCTCCACCTCTTTCTCTGGTGTCAACAGATCTTTTTGCATCATCAACGATCTTCCGCCTTCAACATCTTTTGCCTCAACATTCTGCCTCTGCGCTTTGGCGATGTGAGTCTCACTTCCTTCTTTCTTTTTATCAGGACACTCATAAGACTTGTGTCCAGTCTTTCCACATGTGAAGAATGTTATTACTCCACCTCTTCCTCTTCCTCTACCTCTAGTACGAGGAAAAGTATTATTATCAGCATAATCTCCTCTCTGTTCGGTATGTTGTCCTCTCTGTTCAACATATTGCCCTCGCTGTGAGGTTCCACCCCTCTCAGTTCGAGTCTAAGGTTTCTTCCAGTCCTCCTTGGTTTTCTGATTTTTATTCTGGGCAACTGATTTGCCTCTGGGCTAACTCCTGCCTCGGCCTCTTTGACCCTTCTTTTAGCTCAGCTTCTCTTTAGCTTTTAGAGCCATCTGATAAGCATCTTCCACCGTTCGGATGGTTACCATGCTCATCTCATCCTGGATGTCATATCTCAGGCCATTCATGTATCTGGAAACCTTCTCATCATCTCTTTCTCGATGACCTGCACTGATGTTCAGCCTATAGAATTCTTCAGTGTATTCTTTCACTGTCATCAACTTCTGTCTCAAGTTCTGCATTCTTCAAAACAGAATAATCTAATAATCTCTGGGGATGAATTTCCCCTCCATCTTCGCGATCATTCTATACCAGCTCTTGATTTTCTGCTTGCCTTTGCACCGTCTGTCAGCTTGTAGTTCATCCCACCACAATGTTGCATGTCCCTTTAATCTCGTGACAACATATTTGACCTTTTTGTCTTCTTCGACATCTTCATAGTCAAAATATGTGTCCAAAGCTCTAATCCAGTCTAGAAGCTCCTCTGCATCCAGATTTCCCTCATAAACTGGAATGTCCATTTTTGCTCTTGCACCCATTCTTGCAATAGCCTTAATCAAGCATTTATTTTCTACATCTTCGGCTGCAACTTCCTCCCCTTCATGTTAAGCCTCAATTTCATTTTCGGAATCACTAAGATCCTCAACACTGACTGTACGCCTCTGTGTTGTCTCCATGTCTTCAAGTCTGGTGCGTAGATCACGCATCTCTCTCTCCATGGCTAGATCAGGCATCTGCCTACCCCTTCTTCTCGACATTTCCCTCTCCTCTGGTGGATTGGGTGTTTTCCTATCCCTTCTCCTTGGCAGCATGGTGAATTCTTCTTTTCCCAGCTACAGAAAGAAAAGAAAACTTTCTGGGCTCTGATACCAAACCTGACGTAGCCCCTCCTCAACCCGTAGATCGGAAGGTCACGTACACAGAACCGTTCTTCTCTCCTTGGCCCAAAGAGCTCTCAACAACCACTCTTCTAATTCCCTTTCAGGAAATCTGCACCCATAGTGAAACCTCGTGAGATTCCTCCCTCACACTTCGGGGAATCATACTTTGTGATATCGGGAATCTTGTGGTCGAGCACCTGCTCACTAAGACCCCCGAATCCCAAACTCTAAAACTCCGATATCAACTCCGGATTTTCATCTTTCATGAGTTCGCGAGGTGCGATGACATGCAACTTTACTCCACAATACTTGAAATCCTGATGCTCTGTTTCCTGAAATCCTGAAATGTCAAATTCCGACACGGTTCCCGTCGCTGGCCCCACAACTAGACTTTTCGCCATTTTGGGACTTCAACTCATGAAACTCCTAGTGGTCAACGAAATTGACTTCTACGCCGATAGTGCACCACCTATCCATCTTGTTGGCTTCTATGGCCCCACACCATCCTTTCAACTCTTCGTGACTTCGTGTTTCGTGATTTCACGAGTCCTGTTGGAAAGATTACGGGACTTCAATCTACGAAACCCCGAAATATAATTCCACATGTAAATCCAATGGCCCCTTTTGGCTTGGTTCTATGGTTTTTCCTCTCCTGAGCTTGAACCTTTTGGAATACTCACCGTAACTCCCCTGCTCCTCTGTGAGATCTGACGATTCACGAGATTTTGCGAAATTCCCTGCAGAGAATTTCGACCGTCCCTTCTTCCTCTGAGAACCTCTGCACCAACTAAACAAGGTATCTCTCTCTGCAGAACTTGTCCTCCCGCGGTCTGACGTTGTTATGCCTTCCTTCAGATTTTCAAGGTACTTGGCCTCTTTCCGTCCTTCAACCCCTTCGAAGGTTAAAATCCTTCTGAGCTTCCCCCATGACTTCGAGTCTTCCAGAAAACTCCTGCTCACACTCCTTGCGACAGACTTTCAAACAAATTCAAGTGTTGAACTCCCTTCGACCCTGCGCACACCCTGCAACGACAATCTCTCAACACCTCATTCAGGTCCACAACTCTGAGACTTTACTCAGCCTGCACACTCCTTGCACAACTCCTGTGTCTAGCTACACTTTTGAGGAAATGAGAACAAAAGTTATCTGTCTGAGTTTTTAGAGACAAACCTCTGAACCCTTTGTCAACGCACTCCTTGTGGACAATTCAACTGCACTCCTTGCAGGAACTCTTGCTCAGATAGAGAAACAATTGAAACTCATTTCATTACCCTTTCCTTTCAGATTTCAAACACTCGAGAAGAAATCATTCATACATAGCATAAAATAAATTGCATGACAGAAAGAGTAAAACATTCATGAGCATAACATTCAAAGATGCATACATAGAGAATATTTGAACACCATGAGTCTGAATCAAAACCTTTTTGTATTAATCCAGAATTTTTGTACATGGAATTCTCACTACAACTCTCCACTTCCTTTCTATGCTCTGCCAATGTTCTCCACTACTATGCTCTCAATTAGCATCCTCTTTTTTTTTACAATACACAAGGAGGGTGTCTATATCCATTCTCCCTCCGCTCCTAAAACTGTCTAATCTAACATTCAATTCTATCTACCTTCATTAACTACTATAAATGTCTTCTACCTACTAAGGACGAGAGTGGATCACTCAAGGTCCTTTTACATTTTACAAGTGTGCCTTCATTTAATTATTTCATTTAAGGTTGGCGCATTAACTTCAAGATAATTTCAAAATTTGTGCTGGGTGCTTGTCCAACTGTCTTTTGCCTCTGCGTTGGCTCGCTTGAGATGCTCCTGCATCAAAATAGGATGAAATAAGAGAAATATCGGCATAAGAGTTTTGATAATGCACATCCCGTTGACTTCAATTATGAAGTTGGCGATCGAGTTTTCTTGCAGGTGAAACCGCACAAGAGTTCGATCAGGTTTGGAAAGGGTGTTAAATTCTCTCCTAGGTTTGTGGGACGTTACAAATTCTCAGCCTCCATTTTTTCAATTGAAACTTCTAAAGGATCACAAGTAACTTTGTGAATTTGGGATTTTTTTTATGGTAGGACATTATGTAAGTCCAACTATGTACCTTGATTCTCTTCCCCTTTGAATTCACACATTCAAATACTAGTTTCATCAAATATTTATTAAATAATGCAAACTGGAGGGTCAAAGATTATTCTTTATAAAAGATAGGTTCTTGAGTTACCAATTCTCCATTGGGTTTGACTCTTTGCTTGTCATCTCAACTACCTCCAACTGATCTTCTTTGGTTATCTTAATTAAGGCTCATTTTAACCAATCTTCTATATAATCTTTCACTGTGGCTACATTTATCTCTTTTCTAATTTTTGTATCAAATAACATCCCTTCCAATTATCTCAATTCATATGAAAGTTGGTGGAGTGTATATTCAATGTCCTCATTTTTATTTGCATAACTCATTAACCAACTTTCAATTTCATTCTCATTATATTCAATTATACTATTAAATTTTATTTCCACATGTTCAAATTGTTTCCTTGTCATAAATATAGAGTTCAATATTAACTTTGGGTCATGTACTTCTCCTGTGGTTCCTGCTAGGTCTATCTCGATTAACTTGCGATACAATATTTCCTTTTTAACAACAACTGCATCACATTCATCTAACATTTCTTTCAGTAATTTTATATTTTTTATCCAACATGCCTTTAGTTGCTTGATTCTAGTTGGAGAAGGTATATCTTCTTCTTTATTTTTTAGCTCATCCATACCAGAAAATTTTAAGGTAAATTTGATGACCACGTCTTTATAAAAATATTCTTCATTGTTCAAATCAGCTTGGACATATTCTCTAAAACTATTTAACTTTGAACCAAAAGAAACAATATTTATCCATGTATCCCATGCTTATGGAACATGAGACATCCTCTTTTTGATATTTTCACCAACAAATTTTCTAATTGCAACCATCAAGATTAACGTTCCTTTCAACTTTGAAATCGATTCAGGTGTCTCGTCAAGATTTCTCCTAGGTTGAATAGAAACTAGCAGACTTACAAAGATAGGTGGTGGCATCAAGGAGCATTCCAATTCTTTGATTCTTTCCTTTAATTTTGAATTCTCAGCCTCCATTTTGTCAACTAAAACTGCTAAAGCATCACCAGTAAAATTGTGAATTTGGGAATTTTTTTATGGTAGGACATTATTCAATTCCAACTATGTATCTTTAATTCTTTTCCCCTTTGAATTCACACATTCAAAAACTAGTTTCTTCAAATATTTATCAAATAATGCACTGTGGAGGGTCAAAGATTCTCCTTCATAAAATATAGGTTCTTGAGTTACCAATTGACTCTCTGCTCATCATATGGAAACTCTATGTCTTCAATGTTTTCATCAAGCTCCATATGTTTGAGAAGAACATATTCACCATATGACCTCTTCCACTTCTTGTTTATTGTTCTGTCTTTTCCCCTTGCTAGTTATTGGTAACTTGTGGGATTTTTCAATATCCTTTTTAGGGTGATGAAGATCATCATCATCACTTGAATTCTAGATTAAGATTTATTTTTTCTTGAATAATGTTTTGGGGATTCTTCCTAGGTGTGTTGCTTTTATGGGAAAAACTATGAGACATTGAACTCCTTTCATCTATGATCCTTCCATATTGTCTGTGTGCTTCATTCGTACTAACAATTGTCTCAAGGCACCCAATCAATAATTCCTTAGAATTATTATCTACACTTCCTTCTTCTCCATATATATGTGTGTGTTTACATATGATACACTAAAGCCTACAAAAATCATGTGATTCATGAAAAATTGTTGAGGGTCAAACCCTTTTACTAAATCTTCTAGTTTCAGGTTACATTGGTCAAATTGAGTTTCAAATTCATCAATATTTGGGGCGCTTCTTAATGAAATATCACCAATTTTCCATGGAAATAAAATAAATTTCTTTTTCTTTATTTGAAGAAAGAAATTGGCCCAGAATATGTATTGTCTACAGATTTGTATCATGAATATTCTATCAGACACATAAAACAAGAGATAATTTGGGGCCTCCTGGGAGCAATAAACTTTGGTTATATTGTATTGTTCATTTGATTCAAAGTTTCCTCTTTTATATTCTAAAAATGTCATTGCCTCCAATGAAAGTATTGAATTATTATTCCTAAACATGAGTTTTTTGAAAGAATAAAGAAAAGAATCATAAAATTGATACATCTCCTTCTGCTCCAATAAATCAGGATACTAGGTATGTACCGGGTATACTTTGGGATCAACTTATATTGACAAGTTCAGTCCTTGAAGTACATGACGACATACAATAGAAAAGAACAGGTACAAAGAACTTCGATCTTTCTATAAATTTGAAAGCTAGAATGATATCTTAGAAGATATAATTTTAGACATACTTTGATATTTCTTTAAATTTGAATATATGGAAAAAAAATATTGAGAAATTGGTTAAGTATAAAAAAACAGACGAATAGAGAAAGGAAAAGAAAGTTTCTCAAGATACGATATGAACTCCACTTCCACTATTAATAATTGCTTGAAAATACTAAGTGTTGGAACATTCAGAATTTTGAAATAACACTAAGCACTGCAAAATGAATAGACAGGGATTGTGGATATGAATTAAAGGAAAATTTTAACACCCACGATTATATCGTTCCACGAAGAGCATGTTGGTACAATTTTTAGGAAACAAAGCATGGAAGTGCAATTTGAGGAAGGTAGAGATTAGGATAGAATTCGTAACCCTGCCATGGATCAAAATTTTGTAAGTATGGAAGTATAATACAATAGAGAGAGAGAGAGAGACCTATGGATTAGATAATTTTAAGGTCAACACATAGTATACATTTTAACCAAAAGTGCACATTTTCCTAGTAAATACTACTTATAAATCACAGGAGATTACAAGAGTGTTCATCAACAAGACAATAAGATTACATGGAATTATAAAGAAGATAATATTGGATAGAGGATCAATAAATACAAGAATGTTTTGGACACGTTTCCAAGAAGAATTGGGAAAACAACTTAATTTTAGTATAGCATACCACTCAGAGACTAATGGACAAACCAAAAGATTAAATCAAATATTGGAAGACATGTTATATATGTATGTGATGGATCAACAAAAATGTTGGGAAGAGTTTTTATCTCTTGTTGAATTTTCAGATAACAAAAATTATCACTTTTCAATCAAGATGGCACCATTCAAATTTTTGAATGGTAGACCATGTAGGACACCTCTTAGTTGGGATAGAGTAGAGGATAGACTCCGGGTTAGACCAAAAGCAATCCAAGAAATGGAAGAACAAATGAACATGACTAATGGAAGTTTGAAAGGAGAACAAGATTGGCATAAGAGTTATGTGGATATGCATAGAGTAGATAGAAGTTACAAAGTTAGGGAAAAAGTATTCTTATGAGTTAGATTGAAAAACATGTCAATTAAAGAAAACGAGAAAAGGATGCAAATTATATGTCATAACAACTATGAACAAGATCCCCCGGGGTGTAGGGCAGTCGATGATGGAGTGTATTGTTATGACACTCTGTTATGTGAAGTCACTGGTTTGAAACCCTGGATTACCTTGTATGTCACATATGGGGCATCGTGGGAACACCTAGAGGTTATAGTGGTAGCAGTCTAATAACATGACCCCATGTCACGTGAGTATATTCATGACTAGTTGTTGATTCTCCCAGCCACAAAAAAAACCTATGAACAAGAAGGAGGATGCAGTGAGTATAGAATAGTATCAAGTGTTATCACCATTTTAAGATGTGTTTCCAAAGGAATTACCTAGACTACCACCTAAGAGAGAGTTGGATTTCAAAATTGAACCGAGAATGGAACCTATAGTAAAGGCTCCTTACAACATGATGATTCCATTGTTATGAGAGTTGTAGATGTAGCTCTAATAAATTATAGATGTGGGATTAATACATCCAAGTATATTATTGTAGGGAGAACCGATGATATTTATAAATAATAAATATGAATCATTGAGACTTTGTATCAACTCCCGACAATTAAATAAGGTGGAAATAAGGAATCGATATCCATTACCTAGAATTGATGGTTTATTAAGATCAAATCAAAGGAGTGAAGATGTTTTCTAAGATAAATTTAAGATCAATATATCGTCAACTAAGAATTAATGAAGAATATATTCCTGAGACAACATTTAAGACTCGTTTTTGTCATTATGAATTTGTAGTAGTATATTTTAGATTAACAAATGCACCAGAAGTTTTTATGAGTTTAATGAATGAAATGTTTTGATAGTAACTCGATAAATTTGTGTAAGTGTTTTTGGATGATATTTTGATATATACTTAGACACTAGAGGAGCATGAATAACATATAAGAAAATTATTACAAAGTATTATAAGTTATATGGAAATCTCTCTAAATGCATGTTTTATGAGATTCAAAGATTCATTACTTGGGACATATAAATTTAAGAGAATGAATAGTTGTAGATTCGATAAAGATAGAAGAAATTATGGGATGTCCAATGCCTATTAATGTATATGAAATTCGTATTTTTATGTTTTTTTCGGGAATTTATAAAATATTTGTGGAAGGTTTTTTGAATATTGCAAATCCTATTGCAAAATTACAGAATAATAATAATAAATTTATATGGATAGAACAATGTGAGGAAGCATTTTAGAAACTTAAGAAAGTATTGATGATGGATCAAGGTACTAGATATGGATCAATATTTTTTGGCATGTATGGATGCATTCAAGGAAGGATTAGGTGGAGTACTAATGTAACAAGGTAGGGTGATTTCCTACACTTTGAGAAAGCTTCGACTGCACGAAGAAAATTACATGACACATGATTTTGAACTTGCAGAGATAGTTCACACACTAATAATTTGGAGACATTATCGATTTGGAAGAAAAATTGAGTTGAAGATAGATCATCATGGACTTAAACACATATTTATGTAGAGTAATTTGGATTCTAGACATAGGAGGTAATCAAAATTGTTTAAGTTACTTCACACACACCTAGGATTTATTTTTCCTAAGGTTTTTCCTTGTTTATTAGTCATAATTAGTCATTATCCAATCTCCTATATTTTAGGGGAGAATATTCCACTTAAAGAATATTCTCTTTTAGTTGACACTTCAGTTTGACTAGTTGAGTTGAGTTTAGATGTTGCATTGGTTTTATCACCATGAAACATTGGGATCATCACCATGCTAATTCGACATTTAATTGGGATCATCACCAGAATAGCGCATTACCCTTGATTCCCTAATTTAACTCCTCACTACTCTCTGTTCAGTCAATTATCTGAAGACTAGTTGACTAGTTAACTCAACTAGGTGGCAGTTCACTCCCGTAACTGTTTGAGAGACTAGACTATGTGGCAATTCACTCTTGTAACTACTGGTGTGTGTCCAAATCACTCTATACCACCACTATGGCACATCAGTTCTCCTCCATTGCACACTCATTGAGTTATACAGAGTATATCATGCGTAAATTGTTCATTATTCACAACGATTAATGATAATTCTTTCATTCTTTCTCTCCTTCTTCTTCTTTCTCCAATTCTCTCTACAAATGTGTGTATTATTGTTTAGCTAGATATATTTTGTGTCGGTTAAACACATTTACATGGTATCAGAGTCGACGGACTACTAAGCAAAATCCACACCAAAAACATTTTGCAGGTACAAAAGATTGAAGAGAGAGGAAAGATGGATTTCCAAAAACGAATTCATTATTACACCTTACCACTATTTTTCATGGAAGGAGAAAATATCCATACATCTCCAAACCATAGGTTTGTACATGTTAACCTTGAATATAGATATATAACCGACATCAGCCATAGAAAAATACAAGTACTTAAATCGCATGGATGAGGTACTCGAAACAATTTGCAGTGTTATTTCTCCTGATCTCCTTTTTCACATATCTTCCTATAAGACTCCCAATGAAGAATGGACCACCTTGGAAGGGATATTTGGAAAGTAGGATGAGATGAGGGGACACATGATGGAGGTGGATCTTCTCACATTGGATCTGAAAATCTTCGACAATATCCAAGATTTCTTTACAAAATTCAAGGATTTACTGTCATAACTCAAAGCTTGCGGGGTTGATAAATTGAAGGAGGAGAAACAAATGGTTCTCACCATTCTCTCCAATATTGGTCCTAAATTATATGTATTCGTATCCACATTCCATTCTGTCAGATTCACCTCAGGAGCCACCTGGAAGATGCCTTCTCTTGAGGATTTTATCGAAGCCCTGACACAAGAGGAAACCAAGATCATCAACATGGGAAAAATCAAAGGCCCAAAGGCGCATGCACTCACTATGAAATATGGCAGCCACAAATATCAGAAATATAAATATAAAGATAAATGGAAAGCTCATGCACATATAAAGAAGGAATGGTACAAAAAACCCTTCACAGATGCCTTCAGCTCCAAAGGGGAAAAGGGAAGAAAAGGGGAGAAATGCGCATACTGTCACAAAGGATTCCATTTAGAATCTGCATGCATGCAAAAAAAAATTAGATCTGATGTCTCAAATACTTCAAAAAAACAACCTTGGAGATCACATCCCTAAGGGTGCCAAGAAGAAGAAGCTAGAAGATTTGAATTCCAAGAAAGGCAATTCTAGCCATGCCTTGATTGCTAACAACTCCTCTCTCGATGCTTGGATCGTAGATTCAGGAGAATCACATCACATGGTTGTTTCAAAAGAATTATATTATTCTTTGGATGCATGTAAAGGTCCTCCTATTCTGATGGGGGACAACTCTTCTGTCGAAGTCACCGGCAAAGGAAGGATTGAACTCACCAGCAGAAGCTTCAAGAATGTGTTGCATGTTCCCAAAATTTATGTCAACCTTCTCTCCATGTATCAAATGATGAATTCTGGAAATAGAAAGAAATTCATATTCACACCAAATTTCATGGACATCTACGACATGCAAACCAACTCTAGGGTTTCTACCGGTGAGGTAAATCATCAGTCTAGATTGTATACATTTTATGAATTCATTGAACCTGATTATGCTTTATTGCTTACTCATGCTGATGAAAGTAGTAGGATATGGCACAAAAGGTTTGGAAATTTTAATTTCAGATACATGCAACATCTTAGAAAGAAATTATTGGTTGATGGTCTACAATACATCCATTTCTCCAATGGAGTGTGTGAGGGATGTGTTCTTAGGAAACATCCTCAAGAGAAATTCGACAAGATAAAGTCTCAAAGAGCTTCTGCACCTTTAGATCTGATCCACAGTGACCTTATGGGTCCTTTTCCACATCCATCGATCAACAAAAAGAGGTTTGTTCTCATTTTTGTTGATGATTTCTAATGTTTTACATAGATCTACTTTCTCAGAAAAAAATCCGAGCTCTTTCAACACCTCAAAGATTTTAAAGCCCTGGTTGAGGCATAGTCTGAAAAGAAGATCAAGGTAATTTGAACTAATAATGAAGGATATTATGTAAATCACGATATCCATGATCTTTTCCATGAGGTAGGGTTCCAGTTGTAGCACACAGTGCCCTATACTTCGTAGAAAAATGGAGTTGTCGAGTGGAAAAATAGATCTGTAAAGGAGATGGCATCTTTCATGTTGCATGCAAAGTCTCTACCACAGAGACTATGGGAAAAAGAAATTAATTGTGAAACACACATCCAAAATAGATATACCCATATATCTGTCAAGGATAAGACCCCCTTATGAGGCTTGGAGCAGCCTAAAACCGGAAGTGACCCACTTTCGCATTTTTAGTTCACGTGCTTGGGCTGAGATTCCCTTTGAAAAGAGGAAGGCACTTGATCCACAGATCACTCAGTGCATTTTTTTTTGGATACCTCGATGGTGTGAAGGGATATAGACTTATTGATATTTCCTAAGACTAACTCATCATTGAGCGAAGTGTCCAATTCGAGGAAAGTGTCTCGCATGTACCTCAACAGCTGCATGCAGACACCTTCATTCTTCCACTTTCCGATATGATGAGCATGCATATGCTGACTCTTTAGATGAGAGTTATGATTTATAGGACTCAAATGATTTAGATTCAGAGTCAGTACAGTCATATGCATATTTAGAGAATCCATATGCAGTTGCAGAGCCAGAGAAGAGACCCAAGTGGGCACAAACTACTCTTCAGGATGCAGGGGATCTCATTGGTGATCTAGCCGAAACTAGGAGGACTCGATCTGGTTTCAAGGAGCCTCATGTTGCACTCACTACCACTGAACCATTGCCCTCCATGCATATTTTATTGGTTCAATATTTAGATCCACTGTCTTATGGTGAGGCTGCTGGAAATCCCTTTTGGGAATCCGCCATGCAAGAGGAGTACAACTCTCTCCTCGAGAACCAAACTTGGGATCTAGTTCCCCTTCCTTCTGGGAGGAAAATTTTTAGATGTAGATGGGTATACATGACCAAGAGAACAACAGATGGACATATTAGCAGATAAAAAGCCAGGCTTATCGCCAAAGGCTTTCAACAGGTTCATGGTATTGACTATGATGAGACCTTCGCTTCAGTAGCGAAGATGGATTCCATACGATTGCCACTTTCCATTGCGATAGCCAAAGGATGGGAATTCCATCAGATGGACATGAAGAATGCATTTATTCACGGCGATCTCTCTGAGGATATCTATATGGAGCAGCCCCAAGGATTTATGCAGGACTCATATTTTGTCTATCGACTGAAGAAGTCCCTTTATGGCCTTAAGCAAGCTATGAGGGCATGTTATGGAAAGATGGACTCCTACCTGTTGTCACAGAACTTTGTATGTTGTAAATCAGACCCGAATGTCTACATGCTCAGGACGAATGATTCACTTATACTTTTAGTTATGTACGTTGATGATTTGTTGATCACCAATTGATCGAATTCAATGATTGTTTAGTCAAGAGGATTCTACATGATAGTTTTTTGATGACGGACATGGGTCTGCTACACTTCTTCCTTGGACTCAAGATTAGTTAGGATGCATCAGGCATCAAACTGTCTTAGGCCAAGTATGAACGAGATCTCCTTGAGAGATTTTAGGTGACAGAATGCAAGTCTCCTCGGACTCCTTTTCTATCAGTATTCAAACTTTAGGATGGTGGGGAGACTCCACTGGTTGACATCACACTATACAGACAGCTAGTGGGGAGCTTGTTGTATCTCACACACTCCATACCAAACATGTCCTATGTAGTTGGTGTAGTTTCCAGGTTCATGCAGGAGCCGCATGAGCTACATTAGAAGGTTGAAAAGCATATCCTTCGATACATACATGGCATCATCACCTTTGGGATTCATTATGAAAAAGACTCTACATTAGATCTCATCGAGTTTACTGATTCTGACTAGGCTGGCAATATCACTAATCGCAAGTCCACATATGGCTACTCACTCAGTCTTGGTTCCGGGCCTATCTGTTGTTTGAGCAAGAAGCAATCTGCCATTGATCTATCTTCAGTATAGGCAAAGTACAAAGGGGTAGTTAGCATAACCATTCAGGGTATGTGGCTACAACATTTTCTCACTGATTTGGGCATTCAGTTTCATTGACCGATCGTCATCTAGTGTGAACACCAGAGCACTCTAAAGTTTTGTAGAGATCTAGTTTAGAGACAACGAACGAGGCACATTGATATCCACATGCACTACATCCAAGACTTAGTACACGAGGGGATCATCGACTTACATTTATGTCCTTCAACAAACTAGATGACAAACATCTTCACCAAGACCTTCACTGTGCAGAAGTTCCATTCTCTACGAAGTCATCTTGGAGTGAAGGACACAGTTTCCTAGAAACTGTAGTTCTTCTTTTTACATACATTTTACCTTGAGGGGGGGGTTTCCCATGAGGTTTTCCGTCTTTCCTCACTTTATTTTCAGTGTATCTTTTGTATTTGGGTACCTAACATGGCCTTGTTGTTGGGGCCCATTCTTTATTTTCACCATAGTGATGTTCAGGGGGGGTGTTGGAGTTACTTCAAACACACCTAGGATTTATTTTTCCTAATATTTTTCCTTGTTTATTAGTCATAATTAGTGATTATCTAGTCTCCTATATTTTAGGGGAGAATATTCTCTTTCAATTGACACTTCAGTTTGACTAGTTGAGTTGAGTTTAGATTTTGCATTGGTTTTATCACCATGCTAATTCAACCTTGCCTTGGGATCATCACCAGAATAGCACATTATCCTTGATTCCTTGTGTTAACCCCTCACTACTCTCTATTCAGTCAGTTAATTGAGGACTAGTTGACTAGTTAACTCAACTAGGTGGTAGTTCACTCCCGTAACTTCTTGAGAGACTAGACTAGGTGGAAGTTCACTCTTGTAACTGTTGGTGTGTGTTAATATCACTCTAGAAAACCACTATGGTGCATTGGTTCTCCTTCAGTGCACACCCATTGATTTATACAAAGTATATCATGTGTAAATTATTCATTATTCGCAATGGTTAATGAGAATGATTTCATTCTTTCTCTCCTTCTTCTTTCTCCAATTCTCTCTGCAAATGTGTGTATTATTGTTTAGCTAGATCTATTATGTGCAGGTTCAACACATTTACAAAAATTACCACGGATTTCAATGTATCATACATTATAGGAACACTAGATAGAGTGGTGAATGATTCAAGTCGAAGGCCACGTGTTTTCTCAAATTTTCCATTAAAGACAAATATGTGAGAAAAAATATTGAAGTTACAATCAAAAGATAAATGGTACAAATAAATTAAGCTAGAATTAGAGAATGAAGTGATGAAAATTTCAAAATATGAATGGTAATCCTTGGATGATGATGGATTATTACAGTTTTGTAGAATGATTTTTGTACTACCAAATCATGAAATTCACAATTTAAGATTAAAACAAGATCATAGAGAAATTTTTATGGCTCATCTAGGATTCAAGAAGATGAATGTGGACCAAAAACCATTGTCCTTTTGGAATGGGATGAAGAAGGACATATTTAATTTTGTAGCTAGATTTGTTGAGTACCAACAAGTGAATGATGAACATTGGCACTCAATAGGATTTTTGTAGCTACGTGATACTAGAATAAAAATGCAAAGTGATTTCAATGGATTTCATTATTGTATTACCTATGACATCGAGGAGACATGATTTTATATTTGTGGTAGTAGACATTTTAACCAAACACATTTTATCCCAATAAAGACTACTTGTCAAGAACAAAATATTACAAGAGTGTTCATCAACAAGATAGTAAGACTACAAGGAATTCCAAAGAAGATAATATTGGATAAAGAATAAATATTTGTGGGAATATTTTGGACAAGTTTCCAATAAGAACTAGGAACACAACTTAATTTTATTGCATCATACCACTCAGAGACTAATGGATAAACCAAAAGAATAAATGAAATATTGGAAGATATGTTACATATGTATGTGATGGATCAATAAAAATGTTGAAATGAGTTTTTACCTCTTGTTGAATTTGCATATAACAATACTTATCAAAGTTCAATAAAGGTGGCACCATTTACATTTTTGTATGGTAGACCATGTAGGACAACTCTTAGTTGGGGTAGACTAGAAGATATAGTCCTAGTTAGATCACAGGTAATCCAAGAAATGGAAGAGCAAATGAATATGACTAAGGGAAGGTTGAAAGGAGCACAAGACTGAAATAAGATTTATGTGGATATGCATAGACTTGATAAAAGTTACAAAGATGGGGATAAAGTATTCTTATGGGTGTGACTGTAAAAGAGATCAATTAAAGAAAATGAGCTAAGTTGTCTCCGTGATATGTGGGACCATTTGAAATTATTGAAAGAATGGGACCATATTTTTAGCGTCTTGTATTTCCATTATCATTAGAACATATGCATTATGTTTTTCATGTATCTATGTTACATCATTATATTTCATATCCTTCTCAAGTGATTGATTTGAGTTATTTCCATATGTTGGACAAGGGGGCCCTAATGGCCGAACCCATCTACATTTTGTACCAATGCACTCAATATATTCGATATTTCTTGGTAGAATAGGTAAAGGTATAGTGGGATATTTATAGTCCCAGAACCACAACTTGGGAGGATGCAATTGAAATGTGTTAGCAATTTCCATATTTATTCTAGAACTTTAGTATGAAGTTTCCTAAAGAGGGGGTGTATGTAGTTCCCATTTGTTTCTACTCATTTGAAATACTAGATCTTATTATTTGAGGGAATTTGTGCATAAATGACCCAATTTATTGAGTTGTACTTTTATGATGAAACTCAAACTTTTTAATTATTTGAATAGATATAAGTGATGATTTGAAATAGGCTCATTTAAATGTTTTTATGATAACATGGATGGATTAAAAATAAATTGATATAACTTTAATGGAAATGCCAATTCATATGATTATGACACTTTGAAATGAAAATGTTGGATACCTTAACTTGCATATGCTACTAATGGCCTGTCTAGTGTGATAGGAAAACCATAGGTGCATATCGACATGGGATTGCATCAAAATTGTATTGGACTCTAGATTGATGTTATGGTTTGATTTTGACTATGGAACTATTTGTTGCATTGATTGTAGTGTGTGAAAGCACATGTAACATGATTTATGATTAGTCCACATATGGGAAATGGGTTTGTGTGGAAGTTTATAGGGTGCTATTAGGAGAGGAGGAACACCATTTATGTTTCTCC
Source organism: Picea engelmannii (assembly GCA_009831015.1). Classification (NCBI taxonomy): domain Eukaryota; kingdom Viridiplantae; phylum Streptophyta; class Pinopsida; order Pinales; family Pinaceae; genus Picea; species Picea engelmannii. The sequence continues at coordinate 232,435 of ML782217.1, read as the reverse complement.
CTATTAAAACTCCTTTTCCATGACCTAGGTTGAAAATCTAGTGATACTTTTACTTATAGGTTGCACATTTCCATGAGGGTAGGTCACACATTTTTGAGGGATGTGCAATAAGGTGAGATCCTTATTTATCATTAACCATTGGTTTCTTAAAAAGGGGGGACAAATGTTGAGTTAACAAAGTCTTAACTATTGCACTATTTCCCCTACCAATAAAGTTGTATGCTTGAAGTGCATGTGTAAAGATGGAACCCTTGGTACTCACTGAAAGGTAACTCTTGAAGGGAATGAAGAAGAATGACACCCTTGGTATCAATTATAAATTTTCAAGTGTACATTGAAAGAATATTGATTGAAGAATATAAAAGATGATTGCCTAATCATCTGCATTTCATTATATATGAGAAGAATAAGCATAGAGTTTATGCATTGTAACATAAAGGAAAATCTAATTAAATAGATAGTAGTATGATCGAGCATATAGATTATTGGGTATATCATAACAAAGATAAATGAATTATTTAATAACAAGTCATTAAGAAAATAAATACATTTAGAATGTGCATGAAATGAAAATAAAGTAATTTTAATTAACAAGAAACTAATTATTAGGGTTGTTGATACTGAGAGGGGGGTGAATCAGTATCAAGTAAAATTAAAAAAAAAAAATCAACTTATACTTCAACCATGTTATATATTCAATTACATTCAATGAGAAATGAAAAATAGTAGAAGAGTTACACCAATACACCACAATACACCATGCACAATATATGAGAAATAATAAATAGTTATTGTTCAAAGGAAGTAATGACTTCCAAATATAAAAGGAGGGATAAACCTCCAAAAGTAAGATACAATCCTCCAATATCATGATAGTTTTTACCTCTCCATCCTTTCCCCTTCCTTCCTCCCAAGAATACATGAGAGATAATAAAACTTTACATTAAATTATCACCATCAACCAACCATCACAAAGAACCTGATAATGTTGGATCATGTTGTCATTGATGCCAATGGTTTGATTGATTGATGTCAAGTGATTGATTGATGCCAAAGGATTGATTTATTGATGATTGATATAAGGTAATATGTATTGTCCTTGATGAGAATGCATAGATGAAGATGGATCAATGAGTTTTCATTGATACATGATGAAGATGGATCGATGTGGTTTCATTGGTATATGATGCATTGTTGGAAAAATGTATAGATGAATCATTATTGTCTTATCATGATTGATAAGGTGCACAAATGGATGAACTCCAAAGTGGTCCCCTTATGGTGAAAACCCTCAGGGAAAGACGCTTTGCAGATTGAGTTATCCTAGAAGAATGGTTGGAGGACCCATGCTCTCATTATTGTCTTATCATGATTGATAAGGTGCACAAATGGATGAACTCCAAAGTGGTGCCCTTATGGTGAAATCCCTCATGGGAAGATGCTTTGTGGATTGATTTATCCTAGAAGAATGGTTGGAGGACCCATTATTGTATGTGGAATAATGAGATGAAGATCAAGGAAATTGTTGGTGAAACTATCCTAGATGGATAGTGTTTGTCATTCCATTTCCGATGGTATGTGGAATGTCACATAACTCCTCATGGTTTGAGAGTTATGGCTTTACGAAGATGAAGGACCCCCACATGAAGGCTTGAAGCCCCCAAGGTCAAAGAAGTCAAAGTGACCTAAAAGAAGAAATCATTATTTAAATGAT
>ML782217.1:193660-230671 GCA_009831015.1 Picea engelmannii | reverse complement strand
GAATGTCACATAACTCCTCATGGTTTGAGAGTTATGGCTTTACGAAGATGAAGGACCCCCACATGAAGGCTTGAAGCCCCCAAGGTCAAAGAAGTCAAAGTGACCTAAAAGAAGAAATCATTATTTAAATGATAAAGTAAAGTTACCAAGTCAAGAAGATTATTTAAATGACCAAGTGAGGTGAAAAAATCAGGAAGGAATATTTAAATGATAAAGTAATGGAGAAATTTCTAATCATGGAAAGTGGTTAACCCTAAAATGAGGAAAATAGGTTAAGTGACCTAGAAATGGGTTGAGTGACCTATAAATAAATTAAGTAACCTAGAAATGGGTTAAGTGACCTAAAAGAAGAAATAATTATTTAAATGATAAAGTAAAGTGACAAAGTCAAGGTGGATTATTTAAATAATAAAGAGAAGTGACAAAATCAAGAAATGATAAAGTAAGGTGACAAAATCAAGAAGGAATATTTAAATGATAAAGTATTGGAGAACTTTCTATTTATGGAAAGTGGTTAATCCTAAAATAAGGAAAATAGGTTAAGTGACCCAGAAATGGGTTAAGTGACCAAAAAATGGGTTAAGTGACATAGAGGATGAAAGTATAAATAAGATAGCAATGGTCTCTTGTAGATCATCATTTTTGTGGATCAATGGAGAGCTTCTTGTGAAAATATATTTTGGAGTATTAGTGGAGAGCTTCTTGTGAGAATATATTTTGGAGTATTGGTGGAGATCTTCTTGTGAGATCTTATTGAGCATTTTTGGTGTGGAACACTTGAGCATATTGGAGATCTATAAATGACTGAGGTAACCAAAGGATATCTAAGCCGAATTTCAAAGGGAAGGTGAAGAAAAGAGGGTCATAATTCAAGGGAGGATAAATTATTTTCATGATTCTTTCTAAGTTTTAAATCGATTCAACAAATATTCCATGTGGGGCACACTCTACAAGGTCGCTCTCTAGAATAAGCCAAAATTCAACAAGGTATGCCATTTTTGCTATAAATACTTTTCTGAGAGGTTCCAAGTAGTGACACCTAGAGGAATTACATAAAACAAACTAAATAAAATTGTGTATTAGTTTTGGATCTTTATTCATTACAGGTACAAAGTTATGATTATTTCAAGTTATGGTTGTTGACTAATCCAAAACTAGTCATGGTTGAGACAAGCAGTTGATGAGTTGGCACATACATGAGGTGTATAGTTGATGATGTTGGTACATATTGATGAATCATTGTTTATGAGTAGTTTACACATGATTGGTATATACTTGGTACATGGTTGGATGCACTTGTTTATGGTACAGGTTAATTACAGGTTGTTTGGCACAGGTTGGTGCATAGTTGTTGCACTTGTTTATGGTACAGATTGATATCTATTGAAGATTGTTTCCTCATCTCAGTTGGTGCTGAGGGTGTAAGTTGAGTCTTGCATTATAGAGATGGTTCTCTTGTAGAGTTGTACTCTATTCAATTGTTGCTGAAAAACACCAAGGATTGTAGTCTGTAATAAAAATAAAATTGTACATACATATTGTGTTCTTTGTGTTCCTTGTAGTGATGACTTGTTGATGATACATTGTTGATATATGTTCACATCTAAATGGTTATAAATGATAGCAATGGGTAATGAGTAAATTTTGGATGCTAACTAATGAGTTTTGTGTAAGAAGGAAGTTTTGGGAAAAAGATCCCCACACTCATTCACCCCACCTCTAAGTGTGGTAGGTGTGTCCAACAGATAATACTTCCCGAGACTTCTTCAAGTTCTGCAATTCTTAACTTCTTGGAATACTTTGATCCTGTAGATAATATTACTCAATTATTCTCTAAAACTCCTTCAATTTTAACTCCTTGAATACTCCCATAAAAGGATTTATAGAGAGAATGGCAGACCTTATTCAATTCTGGTTTATTCAGGAGAGAGAACTTGTACAGAATGCCCTGCGCTCAATATTAAACATAAGATTCATAAATTCATACAAACGAAACTACATCCCATACTATTTCCAAATAATTTGGTCTCACTTCATTTCAATTCTCTATGAATACATTATGAATGTTTTACCCAGAACACCTATTTATGACTAGCTTCAGAACTAGTAAAAAACCATATCTTCCACAGAGTGTATCTCCAAAAGTATAGTAAAAAAAGAGCTAAAATTTTTACCACATGTACATATATATGTCTTCTCAATAACCTCTGAATTTCACCATCTGAATCATTCTAGAAACAAATTTATAGTGAAAATGGTAATATAACCTGTAAATAACACACCTTAGAACACATCACCAAAAGACTTCATCCTCCCTTGAAATTCAGCCTTCTTCACTTCATATTTCTTCTAAAATTCGACTTATATCTCCTTGTTCATTAAAAAAGTTTTGTGTATTTAAAATGAATGTATAATGATATGTATTTATACGCTTCATGTCACTTCCTTTTAACATTATGGTTGACACATGTAGTTTTTGATTCAATTCACATTGTCATCTTCAAAAATTCATTTCTCCTCAATCATGAGGATCCACGTGACGTGCCACATACCACTGGAAGCGGCATGAATTATAATATCCATCCATGGGTGTTTTATCTTCATGTGTAATTTCCTTCATGTCTATCTACTTCAATCAATTGTGGGGTCCAAAATCCAATGGCTAGGATTGACATCAATGACTACAACCAATGACTAGGTTTGACATCAATGAAAATAACCAATATTCCAACAATATCCCCTTTGTCATTGATGGAAACACTCATGCTCCCCCTGTCCTCATGCTACTAGTTTCTCTCCCCCTTTGACATCAATGGAAAAGGGTGGGGTTTCTCCCCCTGAGTTTAATGGCAGAATGTAACTCTCTTCTTTGGGAATGCTCCCCCTAAACATATAACATTTAATAATAGTTCATTTTTATGATCTCTTTCTTACTTGGATATTTTTCATGGATATAGAACATATATGTTACTTGGTATTCTTGTCGGAGTTGCAACTAATCTTCCTGAACCTTCTTCTTCGATTTTTCATCTTTGTGAGTCAAACGTGAGAGTATATCCTTGATCACACATTTTACTAACATTGAGTATATTACACTTCAAGTATTCAACCAATAGGACATTATTTGCTTTTACATTTTTTCTTCCAATCTCTACTACACCTTTTTCAAGTATTTTGGCAGATGATTCATCTTCAAATGCAACATTGCTACCCTTTGTCTTCAAGCTGATGAATTTGTCTGTTTATTAAGGTTGGTTGTCATTGATGTCAACCCTTGAAGAAAGACCCATAGCAAAAAGGTTTGGGTAATGGAACCAATATTGTTTGATGTAAATACGACTCATTATTTTTTTGTCATTGTTGATAAGAATTAAATATGGATGAACTCCAAAGTGGTCCCCTTATGGTGAAAGCCCTCACGGGAAGACGCTTTGTGGAGTAATAGAACCCATGCTTAATTGTGCAATAATGAGATGAAGGAAAGTGAATTTGTCAGGGAAAATATCATATATGGATATTGCTTGTCATTTCATTTCCGGTGGTATGTGGAACATCACATAATTCCTCACGGTTAGAGAGTTATGGCCATGAGAAGTTAGAGACCCCAGGTTTGGGTAATGGACCCAAGTTTGTTTGATGGGTAAAGGTATGAGTTATGATATATTTTCAAATAATACTATTCTATATGGATAGTACATGTCATTCCATTTCTGGTGGTATGTAGAACGTCACATAACTCCTCACAGTTTGAGAGTTATGGCCTTATGAAGTTGGAGCACCCTCATATGTCATCTAGAAGCCCCAAAAGGTCAAAGTAATCAAAGAGGTTTAAGAGATTTTAAAAGGTAAATAATAAAGTGAAGTGATGAGTGTATTATAATTCAAAGTGAATACAAAATAAAATTATTTCAATAATAAATTTAATGGAGAAATTATAAGTGGACCCAACCCTAAAATAAGGAAAGTGGGCCAAGTGACCTAGAAGATGTTTTTAAGGAAGCTACTTGGAGAGTATAAATAAGAGGCAAGGCTCTCTCATTTGAATCACACTTGAGAATATTGAATATCTATATGCTTCTGAGGTAACCAAGGATATCTAAACCAAAATTCTGAGTGAAGGTGAAGAAAAGAAGACCGAAATGCAAGGAAGGATAAATTCTTTTGATGGTGCTTTCTAAGGTATGTTATTTACAGGTCATCTCACCATTTTCGCTATAAATTTTTTTCTATAATGATTCAGATCGTGAAATTGCTCTGAAAGTGATAAAACATATCCAAGTATCTGTAAAAAAGAATTGATCTTGTGCGTCGTTGTATTTTGGGAGTTACACTCCGTGGAAAATAGGGTTTGTGGCCAGTCCTGAAACTACTCAAAATCAAGTGTTTCGGGTAAAAATGTTATAACTTATTCATAACAGATCCAAATTCAGTGAGACCACATGTTTTGGTTAGGGTAAAGGTGGTAGTATTCTATGTAACAGTTTCATATCATTTCATAAAATATTTTGTGTGGGGCACGCTCTACAAGGTCGCTCTCTAGAATAAGCCAGAATTCAGCAAGGTATGCCATTTTTGCTATAAATCCTTTTATAAGAGGTTTCAAGTGGTGACACTTGGAGGAATTGCATTAAACACACTAAATAACATTGTGTATTAGTTTCATATCTTTATACATTACAGGTTCAAAGTTATGATTACTTCAAGTTAGGGTTGTTGACTAATCCAAAATTAGGCATGTGAGACTGAAGAAAAGTTTGATGAAAATGTTAGTCTCTTGTTTTTAAAGTTAAGAAAGGTTTGAAGGAATGTGATAATATACAACAGGTCTATTACAGAGCTACAAATTAGATTTGGATGATGAAATTGATGAGGGCTTTTGGTTGTGGTAGATGTTGAGTACATGGTTGAGACAAGTAGTTGATAAGTTGGCGCACACACATGAGGTGTATAGTTGATGATGTTGGTACATATTGATGAGTAATAGTTGATGAGTAGTTGACACATGATTGGTACATACTTGGTACATGGTTGGATGCACTTGTTTATGGTACAAGTTGATTACAGGTTGGTGCATGGTTGATGCACTTGTTTGTGATACAAATTGATTACAGGTTGATGCATGGTTGATGCATGGTTCAGATTTATTGGTACAGGTTTACAATGGTATATATCACAGTGATAGTGTGACAGTGGTTCCATCATTCTACTTCTACTTCAGGGTGGCAGGATAAGGCAAGAACAGGTGGTTGTAGCCACCTTCCGGTTGTAGCCGAAGAACATAGGGGGTTGTAGCCTCCTTCTGGTTGTATCCAAAGGATTGGGGAGTTGGAGCTTCCCTCAGGTTGTAGTCTGAGAAACTAGGGGGTTGGAGCCTCCTTCCAGTTGCAGCTGGAAAACAAAAGAAGTTGGTGCTTCCAATGAATGTAATTCTTCAAGACATATAAGAAAAAGAATTATGTGGTTTTCTCCCGATTTGGGTTTCCACGTAAAACACTGGTGTACTTTGTATGTGTATGATTGTTCATTTGTTCATTTTTTATTTAATCTGCAGTTATTGGATGATAATGCTTCATTGATATAACACTTGGATTATATGGTTAAAAGGGGATTAAATTGCTCTATTACTGATTCACCCCCCCTCTCAGTGATCCAACAATTGGTATCAAAGCAAGGTTCCTTCAGGAAACAGTTTAACCAATGGAAGGAGATCATGGATTATTCTGATAATGGAGTACTAATGTTTAATGGTCAGAATGGTTTTAAGTATGAGATGTGCAGCAAAAGGATGGAAGTATTTTTACAGGCACATGGACATTATATTTGGCTATGATTTTTTACAGGATATGATAGTTCAAAAAGGGAAAAGACTGCAACCAAGAAGGAACTGAAGAAGAATAACAAAATAGGAATGGATTTCATCTGGGAAGGATTACCTAAACCGGTAAGAGAAAAGGTTGGTAAATGTTCATCAGCCAAAGAACTTTGGGATAAGTTACATGGCATATATTCTCCACCCATTGCAGATTCAGAAAATGCCAAAGAAGATGCAGATACAGAACAAGAAGAAAGATGCTCATCATGCCAGACAGATTCATAAGAGGAAGAGTATGATGAAGCATAAGTTGATTACAAAGAAAAATTGATCAGTGCAATTAAATATCTAAGGAAAGAAAGAGAAGAAAACAAGTCATCCAAGAAAGAATTGATGAAGCAAAATAAAAGTGTTCAAGGTTCTGAAAAGGATCAACAGGTCATCAAGAATTTAAGAGATCAACTAGAAGAGGCCATAAGAATAGAAGAAACTCTATAATATCAAAAGAAATGTTTAGAAGCCAACATATCAGCACAAAAGGAAGACGCAAAAAAGAGAGAAAATATATTGATGGATAATCTCAAGGAAAGAACCAATGATTTAAACCAACTTGAGGAAGAGTTTGGTCAAGAAGAGAGAAGAATGGAAGAATAAATAATTGCATTGAAAATCCAACTTAAAGAAGCAAAGAGAACAAAATAGGTAATGAAGTATCAGATAATGAAGAAAGAAGAAGAGGTTGAGAATCTTGAAGAAGAAGTTGTCACACTAAGAGTCAAAATTGACAAGCTCAACAAGAAAGTTGAAGAGACAGAAACATCCACATCAGTTGTAGAGAATGAAGAGAAGCACTCTACATTGCTAGAAAAGAAGAATGAAGAAAATAGAAAGAGTTATGCAAAAGTACTCAAAGGAAGGAATCATGGTCAACCAGAATCTAAGAAAACTATTGAAGATACATCTTCAAGAATACCATCCATGTTCAAGCCACAAAAAAGCTTCAATCATGATCATGATCAGTAAAAGAAAAAATTCAGAAGGACTATGCCACAAAGAAGATCATTCACTCTTAGGTATGAAATTTTTTTATTGTACTAACTTTGGACATAAGGTTGCAGATTGCAGGGATTATAAAAGAAATGTTCAAGCAGACCATGCCTATGTGGTCACACGTAACATTGAGTGTTACAAATGTCATAACTATGGACAGATAGCCAGTGATTGTAGAATCATGATCGATACTTCCATGAAAGAGAATAATGATCTCAAATATAAGAAAGTATGGATAAGAAAATAGGAAGAACGGGTGAACAAAGACTAGGTACCAGAGATCACAAGATTGACAATAAAACAAGATGAAGAAAATTCTACAAAGAAAAGGAAAGATGTTAGATACATAAAGGTTTGGAAAATAACTGAAAGAAAGGAAGGACAGCTAAATAAGGAACAGGTTCAAGAGATTGTACTTTCAAAAATTGTAGTGAAAGATGAATCCATAGATAGAAATAAAGACGTAAGAGCTCAGAGAGATAATGAATCTACAAATGAAGATGATGATGAATCTACCAATGAAGATGATGATGAATACACATCAGAGCAGGAATTGTTCTGAGCCATCCGGAATATGAATATTAGATAGGGGGAGTCTATGCGATAGCTGTGACATACCAAAGAACCATCCTTCAAGCAGCTTGCAGAGTTTGAGAAGACATATTCAGAGCAATCAGTTAGCAGAAGTACAATTTGATAGTATAATGATAAATGGGTTAGCATTATGGACAATTGCGCAAGTAGAGTCTTGGATAGTATGGACAGAGATGGATTTGTAAGAAGACTTAGCAGGTTTTAATAGATATATGATAGTGGACAAGAGCATAGATTCATAGATTGGTTCAGAGAGTGGTTCAAAGACAAAGGAACATTATCGTAATGGATGATAATTACACAGGAAATGGCTCAAACAATACTAATGGATTACAAATTGATAGATATTTTTTGGACACAGGTAGTGCATACATCAGTTCACATTCAAAACAGAGTAATGCTAAGAAACAACACTGATAAAAATCCCTACGAGCTATTGTTATAACCCTAATTTTCACCATACATGCTTACCTAGCATTAGGCCATCTCATATTCCTTCTTTGCCAAAACACTAATGAACAACTCTTCTAAAAAATCCATTTTTAAAAGTCCACACTAGATGACCCACTACAGCCCACATGGATCTATAGTGTCCACGCTAGCTGGACCACTACAGCCCACGTGGACCTTCAGTAGCATGAAAAATGGAAAGTTGTCGACGGAACACACAGCTTTGGGTGAGTTAAATGAATCTTTCGGCCATGCATGGCCGAGGGTTCGCCCAAATACCTAGCTTCTTATAGCCTATAAAACAAGGGTTAGGGGTCCTATTTGGAGGAGGAGAATAAGAGTAAAGAAACTCTGCCCAATTGCACATTCCCATTGTCCCAACCCTTTAGTGATCCTTGTGCAAGAAGAGATATAGAGAAAATAAATTGGAGGACATTTGAAGAGGATCCCAGGATCAGGTTCACGGAGCAGTGGCCGGACTCGACATTGTAAGTTGATTCATTAAAGTTAATAATAAAGAAATACTTTTCCTGTCCCACTATATGAGTTCTTCATAGTTTAGTGAATATATGTTTGAATCTCTAACCCATTAATCTGTAGAACAAATGCATGTAGAGTTTGTTTCTTGTTTTGTACGTAGTTTAGTCTTAGGAGGATAGTTGCTAGCAAGCGATCAAGCGTGAAGAAGGATCGACATCGAACGTCCGGAACAAGGTATGTTCGTGTAACCATGTATTTTCTTGAAATAAATGGGGATTAAGGTTGGGGCAACGTTAGAAAATAGGATTCTTTCGGTCTTATCTGCATGCATAATATAACTCTAAATGCTAGTCCGTAGGGGGATTTCCCACCACAACAGAATTGGCGACCATACTGGGGAAGTCTCTAGGGTTCCTGGGAATATTTTTGGGTAGTTTTAAAAGACTTGTTTTCTTTCCTATTTTTTGAAGTTTCTGCAAAGTCTGAGGTAACAGAGATTCTGGTCTTCCATACCAGCTATCTCTATTATTTGATTGACTGTGTTTTTTCGAGACCCATAGAGGTGCACGTGGCCTGCATAAGGTCTTCATGCGTGTACCCATGCCCTACTTTCTAACAACCTGCATGTAAACGCTAGCTGAAGAAGTAACAGTCGTGTATATTCCATAAAAATTTTGAGGCAGTCATCCTCTTCCCTGTCAGAATCAGTCATTCTTAGGGGTTTTTGGGAACTCTTTCTAGTCTTGGTTGTTTGCAGTCTCATCTCAGATTGATTTGTTTTACGAATTTTTTTTCTTTACATTGTTTTCTTTTTTCTGTTAAAGAGACTGTCTAAGCCTTCAAGAGATCATGGTTCTCAATATCAGTGGTCTCTTCCTGGTTTGGATTTTCTATTTTTATTTGTTTCAGATATTTCAAGATACATGTGGTCTGTATAAGGCTAGCATGTGTGTACACACCCTCTAGCTCTACACAGCTCGCATGCACATGCTTGCTATTGAACTGTCAGTAGTGTGCTTGTGCAGGATAGTTTTTGTTGAGGGTGAGGCAGTCATTCTTTCCCTTGACAAGAGTTATACCTCTCAGGTTTTTGAATCTATGTCCTAGCAGTCAGTAGCTTAGGGTTGATCTTAGCCATAGCTTTCTTTTTTCATTTAAAAGTTGTCATAAAAAAAAATTCTTTAGGGTTTTTAGACAAGTGTGAGAGTCCTTTTTCAAGTTGCTAGTGTGTGATTTCTTGAAGTGATTCTTTTTGATCTGCAATTAAGCCAAAACTTTTTTCTTGGTTTTTGACTTGTTGATATTTTTCCTTTTTGCTTTGTCAGCATTCAAATAAAAAAAAAATCTTTCATTTTCTTGTTTGGTTGAAAAGTGTTGTTTTGCATTAGTAACCAAGGAAAAGTCTTTGATTTCATAAGTTCTTGATAGTTTACTTAGATCGTAAGTAGCTCGTAGTCGAGTGAAATCTTTCTTTGAGTTTGTTGTTCAAAATATCTTAGAAAATTAAAAAAAAGAAAAAAAAAATTGAAAAGTTGTTGAAAATTTGCGTTAAGTGAAGATTTTTGTTTCTAGCTTTCTATTCATTTTTACTTTCGTCTTTCAAACATCATTAGTTTCACTTTCATACCCTTTGACATAATACAATCCATAAAATTAACGTTAAATCTAAAACTTATTAGACTTTTATGTTTGTAGGGTTAACCAACTAGTTCAGGATTAGGGCCTTGGATTAGGTTGGAGAGGAAACTCTTCAAGGCCATTAAAATCAAACATTGGATTCTGAGTTAGGGAGTGTCCAAGTCCAGTATCATGAAATTTATCCGGGACCCCTGTCTAACACAGGGGATAAACATGAGGTCGCGTGTGGAAAGGTAGCGGAGATAACCCCCCCAAAGCTGGACCAATCGTAGTGGAGAACACATATAGAGGGCTTGTTTTGGGATTCCGTCGATTGCATTTGCCACGGGGCTTCGTGGGTCTCTAATCCATTCGAGGTCTTCAGTTGTCTTCCAGACCATTTTCTTTCGATACCCTTGACAAGTTTTGGGCTTGATACCCTGCTCATTGTGGTCTACCCGACTTTCGACTGTACCCGCCTGGTGACTGTTCGTGCATTGGCAACCTAGTTGCCTATCTTTTCTAGGGACATACACAGGTGACTGCGAGGGTATACCACGGTACTTAGGACAGACATCGGGCCATGATTTGCAGAGTATACCTAGAGGGTCCTTCCATTTTCGAGTTGCACTTGCACTGGTAAGTTGCTCTAGTGTTGGTTGTTGTAACTGTTCTTCCAATTAATTTAGTGTTTGCCTATTTTATCTTATAGGGACTTTTTTAGTGTGTGTTTTTTTTGAACGGTTAGAATACCCTAGTGTGTCTTTGATATTCTCACACAGTGGAGGATCACGAGCTCCACTGTTCAAGAAGGCTTCAAGGCCTATCACTGGTTACACTGGAGCCACCCCCGCCACCACTAAGGCGAAAGCTATACCAACAAGGGTCTTTTGAAGCGACCGGGTCACACGAAGTTGTGCCCAACCAACATTCAGAGGAATCAACTGTCTTATACTTTGAAGTGAAAGCTCTTGGTCCACCTGAAACCTCCATCACTGATATTTCAGCACCCACCATCGTACCGATTCATCCTTACGAGTGCCAGACAGTGTTGCATGCAGCAATGGAAACAAATGTTGTTACTCCTTCTGGGAATTCTTCAATTCCCACTACGGTTGTCACCACAGGAGAGTTTCCACCTCCTAACCCACCATCACCAGTCTGAGCCACCATGGTCTTGACCGCCTGTACCTCACACAGTGGTCTGATCCCATCTCTGGAGGTGGCCACAACCCCTTTCACACCAAGTGCGACACGCCCTCCGTTCTCATACAGGATGCCTAGTTCAGGTACAAGTCATGTACTTTCCTACTCCACTTCACAGACTTTAGGTCTGGGGGCAGGGAGATCTAATGCTCCTCTGCAAGGACACATGGGGGGCACTCCTTCTCCTTTTAACTCTTTCCCATATGGGGGAGGTCATATACCTCCTTCGTCCCCTTCAATCGGTGGCTCATATCAGCAATCCGTCGGGCCACATGCACACCATAGTTTATTTGGAGAGGGGAGTCAAGGACCACCTTCGCATAATATGTCGGTAGGTTCGACACTGTTTTGTTTGTTTTGTGCATTTGGTAACAACACCTTCTCGTCAGCTACTTTCCCAACTGGGGGAAACCCCGATTTCGGACAACCTATTCCTATGCAGAGTATTGTTCCTACACAGGGGGCACACCCAGGAACTTCTTTCGCATCAGGGCCTTGAAATTATTGGTAGGGATCAGTTCCCTCGTCAGGAATGTCGATCTAGGGTAATTTGTTTCACAATCAATGGAACCCCAGACAAATCACTATGCCTATCCCCACTAGACCAACATGGGGCAACCCTTCCCAAAGTCCTTCGAATGTAATGCATGCCCAACCATCTATGTCCTATTTTGGAAATCATCCAATGATGTCTCCTCACATGAAAAATCCATATGTTGGCCATGGCCATGGTTTTTACTAGAACCCAGGCCAACAGCCAAACTTTTCCTGGCAACCTGGTGCGAGTCAAAATCCAAGCCCCTTTTTCCCAGGTTATCACCAACAACCCAAACTACCCTTCCTGGCAACCTTGCATTTTCTGGACTTGACAAGGTTGTTGAATGACCCTATCTGTCACGATCCACGTTGGCCTTCTATGCCGATGAAGTTGCCTTCGGACATCCCAAAGTTTGAAGCCAAGCCTAACGAAGATCCAGGAGATCATGTGACTACCTTCCATATTTGGTGCTCATCTAACTCGTTGAAAGATGACTCCGTACAGTTGTGATTGTTTCAACGTACTCTCATTGGGAGTGCCGCGAAATGGTACATTGAGCTCGATCGCTCAATATACTCTTCCTTCGGTGAACTGGCCATGGCTTTCCTAAACCATTTCCAGTTACATGTGAGATATGATGCTGGCACCGAATTGTTGTCCAATTTCTCACAAACAAAAGTGGACCATATCTCTGATCACATTTGAGAATGGAGACATCAAAAGAGTTTGATTAAGGTACCAGTCCCACCAGCATTCCTGCTCGAGTGGTTTCTTAAGTCTTTGGTCCCAAAATTGTCCAAAGACGTCGTGACGTCGGGAGTATTTTCCGAAGAAGACGCCATCATGAGAGCTCAACAAATTGAGCTAATCTATTCTCAATCCAGTTTATTATACGAGATCTTGCCAGATGCACCATGCTCAATACTTCATAACACCAGACAGAGAGTGGGACCACATGCCGATGGTATTGTTGGTTCAGCTCAAACAAAGCCCGTTGAGCAATTGACGAAGTAGTTGCAGCAGTTGTCTATACAACACACAGTAGCCAGTCGAACTACTGCTTTGGCTGCTCCCCCTACCAAAACGTCGGATGTACACACAGTGCAATCGACTAATACAAAGGCCACCCAACAGCCTGAAGGAAAGAAAAAACAACAAAAGAAGGGTAAGGGGGATAAAAAACCTACGGATAATGCTGGCGGGGACAACACTGAGAAACAAAAAGCGAGGTATCCGTGCAACCTGTGCATAGAAGACCACCCGACCCACCTATGTCCCCAGCTTTCAAAGGCCGAAAATTTTGTGACACAACAACAACCTGTTGTGTTAACCAATCCATTTCAACATGGGAAAAACCTGACCCAAGCCTCTACAAGTGCAGAAGGGGGTAGTCAAGGACCCTCTCCACCTTCGAACAACCCCACATTCGCTAATGTATATATGGTGAAGGGAGATGCTTTTATATCGACTAGAGCACATGAATATAGTAAACCAAGCACTTCTGATAAAGGAAAAGAAGATGAACTCCCATCTCTTCCTCTATAGATTGAGAAGACGTTGGGCGAAACAATGACATGCATCCCCAAAGGCACGTTTAAAAAAGCTTCTCACAACCCAAACGCAAGGGCCGCCCATAACTATTCTGTGGTGGAAGATTTATCACAAACCCCTTGTGTGATGTCCGCTTTGGAGGTCCTCCAAAGTTTCCCTTCCCAGAGGAAAGCCTTGTTAACCGCTTTAGGATCTACTGAGACTTGTAATCCAGGTACAATCATTCTGGATACAACTGACCTAAAAACCCATCTACCCCCCATGTAGTGTTTCAGATAGTAGTGGCTTATCCCACGAAAAGTTTTACTCGGAATATATTCCGCACGGTGGTCGATGAGGGAGCCTCGACATGCATTATTTTGTTGGCATGTTAGAAGGTCATTGGCCAACCCATTTTGTCTCTGTCACCTACTCTCCTCACTGCTTTCGACGGTCGTTCATTCTGACCACATGGTATCATTCCCTCTTTCCCTGTGTAGTTAGGAGGGAAGACCATGTGTGTCGAGGTAGAGGTAGTCGATGCGCCCCTCGACTATAACCTCTTATTAGGAAGGAGTTGGACTTATTCCATGCAAGCTATGGTTGCTACAGTTTTCTGGGTCTTGTTGTTTCCGCACGAGGGTCGGATAGTGACCATCGATCAATTGTCTTTCTCCAGACCTGACCCTTCATTGGGGGCATCCACGGTACCAATGATTGATAATACTCAACCAGGTATAGTCAACGTAGGGGTTGGTTTGTGCCCATCTTTGATGGGTACCTTCGATTACCCGCCCCCTCAAGGCGATATCAAGTATATATCCAATCACCATAAGGTTGAGATTTTTCAAGTTTTGTTGTTCTGCACAACTTACTTCAATGATCCATGGATACTTCCTTCCCTATTGGTCACGATGGATGGGACAAGGCACCTGGGCATGTCCATGCCCTTGTCCGCAGTTGAAGTAGTGTACTCTTTAGTCCAATAAGCTTCAACCAACACTGATCCAATTCCTGCACAAGAGTTCGATCCACTTCTAGAGCCTATTTGGGATCAAGGTTCTCTCACTGACACTGATTCATTAGGCTTAGTCTTTCCCTCTGATGAAGTAGTAATTGAAGCAATGACTAGTCTAGACAAACCCTGGGATGATATTCATCATAGATCATACTTTCTCCCAGAGTTATGTAGAATCGAGGTTGGAGAATTTACCTTGACTATGACTGGAGATAGGACTTGTCCTATTAATCCCTTAGCCACACATGAGGTCTATGTTGAGGGTAATATGGCAACCATTGCTGAAACCATACCGATAAATATCTCCATAACCCCTGGCATCATAGACAATGTTTTCGTCGGAGCATACTGCTCCCCCGAGAAGATGCCAGGCATCGACCCACAAAGAGTTGATCATGAGCTAACTTTGTTTTTTTTCAAGCTCGCTTTGAGATCCAAAAGAAACATCCAACGAGACTACATTTATGCTTTTTGATCTTGTCCATATTAACTGAGAAAAGTAACCTCTACGGGTCTTCTTTTAAGCCCTTTTTAGACCCTCTAAACATGAAAAGATTGTCGAGCGATCTTGTGGCCTTTCACGCTCATTAAACTAAAATTTGAAGTCACGTCTGTCCGGTGGTAGTTTACCCCTTTTTTGGTTCGGACGGTCAACTGTATGAACAAAGGTATACTCTATGGAACTTCAGTTCTCTAAAAGAGTACTCTCAAGTATAATTTTACCCCTTTTTCGAGCCTGAGGGACTAAACTTATGAAAAAGGAACCCCCACGGAGTCCATAGTTAAGCTCTTTTCAAACTCCCTTAAATTGAAAAGATCGTCAAGTGACCTTATTCTCTCACACTCGTTAAAATGGTCCAGAAGAACATTCCTAACGGAGTCCATAGTTAATCTTTTTTCAGACTCCTTAAAAATGAAAAAATGACCGAGTGATCTTGTCCTTATCACACTCGCTAAAATGGTTTTGAATAGACGTCTTTTCAGTGCTAGTTTACCCCTTTTTCGAACCGACTAGACTATATTCAAAAAAGGTACCCCAATGGAGTCTCCTTTTAGGTTGTTTTAGACTCTCTAAATATGAAAAACCACCAAGATTACCTCCTCTGGGCTTGTTAAACTTACATCGAAGGGCATTACCATTGTGTGTTTTGTTAACCGTGTTTGCATACCTTATATGCCAGCCTTGTAGCACTAAGCTTCTGTGTCTTAACACCCTTGGCCCCTGGAGGATTTTTCCCGAGTATCATTATTCTGAACATCAGTCTTGTCCTTGCACGTTGAACTTGTATGTTTGTAACACTCGTTCCTCCATTGTAACGTAACATTCCTTTATTCTTTTTTCCAAAATTATTGAAAAAGACAAAAAATCAAATATACCCCAAAAAGAGGAAGGGAAAAGTATTTTCTTTATTGGAAGCATAATGAGTCACCCTTGGATAAAGAACATCTGTCTGTTTGTTCATCAAACTATGGGGTGTAATACGACCTTAGGAAGTTGTTCTCGCTACATAGAGTTGTGTCCTCCTTCATTTGGTTATTCTTCCAAACATATGGAGAGTTTGCGCTGCCTCCTGCTTCGTAAACTTATGATTAATGCCATGCTACCTAAGTCTCATCATTTGTCATGCTGTTGTCCAAGGGAAGTTTCTACCAATCCTGAGTCGGCCTCTCTGCAAATTGTCTCTTTCCCTCATACCTGGCCATCCTGAACATCCAATCAAGTCTTTGTTCGAAATCAATGAAGCCTTCAGTCTGATCATCAAGATTCTCTAGTCCATGACCGATGAGCCATCGAAGACCTCTGGGTAGTGAATTCGTACACTCATATTACACTCCTACCCGAGTTTTGAAGATTTTGAATTTGTTGCTCGAGCTCTGAAGCTCTCATCTCCATCCATTAGGCCTTATCATCTTCTACGAAGATGGATACTCTACATGTATATCTTTTTGATTTTGAGATGTAGCTCCGATGTGTATTGTTCATGGCTACACTTTATATAGTTATATGACATGGATATACAGTGTATTTGATTGGTAGCCATGCATTTATTCTATCCCGAGCATGGGTATGCCCGCCTCGGTGAGACATTTGTTATTTTGCAGATGACACCTCCCCATTCCTGGTTCCTGGGCTCACTTGTTCGACACATCAGTAAAGATTGGTAATGTATTTCGGCCATCAGATGCTCTTCTGACCTCACACATTAGGGGGTATATTTTATAACCCTAATTTGCACCATACATGCTTACCTGGCATCATGCCATCTCAGATTCCTTCTTTGCCAAAACACTATTGAACAACTCTTCTAAAAACTCCATTTTTAAAAGTCCACGCTAGCTAATCCACTACAGCCCGCGTGGATCTATAGTTTCCACGCTAGTTGGCCCACTACAGCCTGTGTGGACCTTCAGAAGCACAAAAAAATGAAAGTTGTCGACGAAACACACAACTTTGGGTGAGTTAATTGAATCTTTCGACCATGCATGGCCGAGGGTTCGACCAAATACCTAGCTTCTTCTAGCCTATAAAAGAAGGGTTAGGGCTCCTATTTGGAGGAGGAGAATAAGAGTAAAGAAACTCTTCCCAATTGCACATTCCCATTGTCCCAACCCTTTAGCCATCCTTGTGCAAGAAGAGATACATAGCAAAGAAGTTGGAGGACATTTGAAGAGGAGCCCGGGATCAGGTTAGCAGAGCAGTGGCCGATCTCGACATTGTAAGTTGATTCATTAAAGTTAATAATAAAGAAATGCTTTTCCCGCCCCACTATATGAGTTCTTCATAGTTTAGTGAATATATGTTTGAATATCTAACCCATTAATCTGTAGAACAAATGCATGTAGAGTTTGTTTCTTGTTTTGTATGCAGTTCAGTCTTAGGAGGATAGCTACTAGCAAGCGATCAAGCATGAATAAGGATCAACATCGAACGTCCAGAACAAGGTATGTTCGTGTAACTATGTATTTTATTGAAATAAATGGGGATTAAGTCTGGCGCGATGGTAGAAAGTAGGATTCTTTCGGTCTTATCTCCATGCATAATATAACCCTAAATGCTAGTCCATAGGGGGATTTCCCATCACAACAGCTATGGAAAGGAAGACCAGCAAATGTGAAGCACTTCAGAGTTTTTGGAAGCAAATGCTACATCAAAAGAGAAGATGGCAGAATGGGAAAGTTTGACTCTCGTGTGGACAAAGGAATAATTGTTGGTTATTCAAGTACAAAGAAGGCATACAAGTGTTACAATCTAAGATTAAACAAAGTTGTGGAAAGCATCAACGTAACAATTGATGAAACAGGTAGACCAAAATCAAAGGAAGAAGAAAACAAATCAATGGAACAACTTTTCAAAGAAGAAGATGAAAAATAAGTAGAAGAGGAAGATGAAGATGAAGAGAATCTGACAGAAGCAGAAGAGCAAGTCCAACAAGTATCTCCAAAGACACCCAGTAAATGAGTACAGAAGAATCATCCTTCAGATCAAATTATCAGGAACAAAGATGCAGGAGTTGAGACTAGAAGAAGAATCCATTCACCAGAACAAATACACCTAGCACTCTTATCTACAATTGAACCAAACGGTTTTGAAGAAGCAAGCAAGGATGAATTTTGGAGTAAGGCCATGGATGTAGAATTGGATCAAATAGAGAAAAATGACACTTGGGAATTGGTTCCAAGACCAAAGAATAAGAATGTGTTCGATACAAAATGGGTTTTCAGGAAATAAATTGAATGAATATGGATAGGTTACAAGGAACAAAGCTAGATTGGTATGTAAAGGATATGCATAGATTAAAGGAATTGAATTTGAAGAGACATTTTCCCCAGTTGCCAGAATGGAAGCAATCTGTTTTCTTTTAGCCTATGCATGCTCCAAAAATGTTAAAGTATATCATATGGACATAAAATCATCTTTTCTGAATGGGGAACTTGAAGAAGAAGTCTACATTGAACAACCAGAAGGATTTGAATTGTCAGAGAACACAAATTATGTGTGCAAATTAAAGAAGGCCTTGTATGGTCTAAAACAAGCTCCTAGAGCATGGTACTCCAGACTGGATAAGTATCTGCAGCAGGCAGGGTTCAGAAAAGGAAGTGTAGACAACAACCTCTACATCAAGGTAAGTCAAGGTAATATTTTATTAATTGAAGTTTATGTTGATGATATTATTTTTGGTAGTGATGATGACAGGTTAAGCCA
Source organism: Picea engelmannii (assembly GCA_009831015.1). NCBI lineage: Eukaryota > Viridiplantae > Streptophyta > Pinopsida > Pinales > Pinaceae > Picea > Picea engelmannii. The sequence continues at coordinate 212,172 of ML782217.1, read as the reverse complement.
TAAATTTGAAAAAGACATGCAGAATGAATTTGAAATGTTGTTACTTGGAGAACTATCCTTATTTCTGGGACTTCATATACGTCAAAGAAACCAAGGAATTTTTATTTCTCAAATCAAGTATATCATAGAAATGATAAATAGGTTCGAAATGGAAGATTGCAAACCAGTTATCACTCCCATGCAAACCAGTTGTAAGTTGAGCAAAGATGATGATTCGAAGTCTACATATTAGAGGCAATACAGGTCAATGATTGGAAGCCTACTATATGTGACAACATTCAAACTAGATGTAATGCATGCAGTTGGACAGGTGGCATGATTTCAAGCAGCACCAAAGGAATCACATGTATTAGCAGTAAAGAGGATCTTCAGATATCTGAAAGGAACAAAAGAGTTTGGATTATGGTATCCAAAAGGAAAAGATCTATCACTTATTGCCTACACAGATGTAGATTGGGAGGTTGTATTGATGACTGACGAAGCATCAATGGAGCAACGTTCTACATAGGTGAGTGTTTGGTATCATGGCTAAAAAAGAAACAATCATCGATATCTCTATCTACAGCCAAGGTAGAGTATATTGCAACAGCAACATGTTGTATACAGGTTCTTTAGATGAAACAAACTTTGTTAGATATACAAGTGAGTATGATGAGCCCATTCCAATATATTGTGATAATACAAGTGCCATCAATATCTCAAAAAACCCGGTGATGCACTCCAGGACGAAGCACATTCCAATCAAGTATCACTTTCTATGGGAACAGGTTGCAGAAAAGAACATCAGAGTTGAGTATGTGGTCACAAAAGAACAAGTGGCATACATCTTTACAAAACCAATTCCATGGGAAGCCTTTGAATATCTTCGCCAAAGACTTGGAGTTATTTCTACTCCAAAAATGAATTCTTTTTGAATGATTTTTGAATGCTTATCTTATATGTCTTAGATGTACATGAGGAAGCACCATAAGAGGACAGTCTGTCAGGGTGAGCAACCTTGGATGGAAAGATACCTTTTCCATTGATGACAAAGGGGGAGATATTTATCAGATGCAGAGGACAGAGGTATGGTTCCAGAAGGAGCAGATTTATCAAATGCAGAGGAAAGAGGCATGGTTCCAAGAGGAGCATGAGTGATATGATTTGAGTGTTGCATCAGAGTGTTGCCATCACTGCCAAAGGGGGAGATTGTTGATTAAGGTTGGTTGTCATTGATGTCAACCCTTGAAGAAAGACCCAGAGCACAAAGGTTTGGGTAATGGACCCAATATTGTTTGATGTAAATATGACTCATTATTGTTTTCTCATTGTTGATAAGAAGTAAATATGGATGAACTCCAAAGTGGTCCCCTTATGGTGAAAGCCCTCACGAGAAGACTCTTTGTGGAGTAAGAGAATCCATGCTTAATTGTGGAATAATGAGATCAAGGAAAGTGAATTTGTTAGGAAAAATATCCTATATGGATAGTGCTTGTCATGTCATTTGTGGTGGTATGTGGAACATCACATAATTCCTCACGGTTAGAGAGTTATGGCCATGAGAAGTTGGAGACCCCAGGTTTGGGTAATGGACCCAAGTTTGTTTGATGGTTAATGGTATGAGTTATGATATATTTTTAGATAATACTATTCTATATGGATAGTACATGTCATGCCATTTCTGGCGGTATGTATAATGTCACATAACTCCTCATGGTTTGAGAGTTATGGCCTTACGAAGTTGGAGGACCCTCATATGTCATCTAGAAGCCCCAAAATGTCAAAGTAATCAAAGTGGTTTAAAAGATTTTAAAAGGTAAATAATAAAGTGAAGTGATGAGTGTATTATAATTAAAAGTGAATACAAAATAAATTATTTCAATAATAAATTTAATGGATAAATTAGAAGTGGACCCAACCCTAAAATAAAGAAAGTGGGCCAAGTGACCTAGAAGATGTTTTTAAGGAAGTTACTTGGAGAGTATAAATAAGAGAAAATGCTCTCTCATTTGAATCACACTTGAGAATATTGAATATCTATATGTGTCTGAGGTAACCAAGGATATCTAAACTAGAATTCTGAGTGAAGGTGAAGAAAACAAGGCTGAAATGCAAGGAAGGATAAATTCTTTTGATGGTACTTTCTAAGGTATGTTATTTACAGGTCATCTCACCATTTTCTCTATAAACTTTTTTCTATCATGATTTAGACCGTGAAATTTCTATGAAAGTGAGAAAAAAAATCCAAGTATCTATATAAAAAAATTCACCTTGTGGTTCGTTGTATTTTGGGAGTTACACTCCATGGAAAATAGGGTTTCTGGCCAGTCCTGAAACTAGTCAAAATCAGGTGTTTCAGGTAAAAACGTCATAAATTCTTCATAACAGATCCAAATTTAGTGAGACCAAATGTGTTGGTTATGGTATAGTATTTAGTATGTTGTGTAACAGTTTTATATCATTTCATAAAACATTTTTGGCAAGGCATGCTCTACAAGGTCGCTCTCTAGAATAAGCCATAATTCAACAAGGTATTCCATTTTTGCTATAACTCCTTTTCTAAAAGGTTCCAAGTAGTGAAACTTGTAGGAATTGCATTAAATACATTGAAGAACATTGTGTATCAGTTTCAGATCTTTATACATTATAGGTTCAAAGTTATGATTACTTCAAGTTAGGGTTGTTGACTAATCCAAAACTAGGCATGTGAGACTAAAGAAAAGTTTGATGAAAATGTTAGTCTCTTGTTTTTAAAGTTAAGGAAGGTTTGTAGGAATGTGATCATATACAACAGGTCTATTAAAAAGCTACAAATCAGATTTGGATGATGAAATGGATGAGGGATTTTGGTTGTGGTACATGTTGAGTACATGGTTGAGACAAGTAGTTGATGAGTTCGCACACATACATGAGGTGTATAGTTGATGATGTTGGTACATATTGATGAGTTATAGTTGATGAGTAGTTGACACATTATTGGTACATACTTGGTACATGGTTGGATTCACTTGTTTATGGTACAGGTTGATTACAAGTTGGTGCATGGTTGATGCACTTGTTTATGGTATAGGTTGATTATAGGGTGGTGCATGGTTGATGCACTTGTTTATGGTACAGGTTGATTATAGGTTGAGGTACAGGTTGATGCATGGTTCATATTTATTGGTACAGGTTTACAATGGTATATCTCACAGTGATAGTGTGACAGTGGTTCCATCATTCTACTTCTACTTCATGGTGGCAGGATGGGGCAAGGACAGGTGGTTGTATCCACCTTCCGGTTGTAGTCGAAGAACATAGGGGGTTGTATACTCCTTCTGGTTGTATCCAGAGAATTGGGGAATTGGAGATTCCCTCAGGTTGTAGCCTGAGAAACTAGGGGGTTGAAGCCTCCTTCTAGTTGCAGTTGGAAAAAAAAGGAAGTTGGTGCTTCCAATGAATGTAATTCTTCAAGACATATAAGAAAAATCATTCTATGGTTTTCTCCTGATTTGGGTTTCCACGTAAAACACTGGTGTACTTTGTATGTGTATGATTGTTCATTGCTTATTTACTCTGCAGTTATTGGATGATAATGCTTCATTGATATAACACTTGGATTATATGGTTAAAAAGGGATTAAATTGCTCTGTTACTGATTCACCCCCCCTCTCAGTAATCCAACATTGTCTTGATCCCCAGTCATGTGTGAAGAACATCCACTGTCTATGTACCATTCATCTTATTCTTTACATTCTTTAGAGGTCAATGTTATTCGACAATCTTCATTGTTTGGAATCTCTTTCCTTATCCATATTGTGGTTGGCATAGGGACATCTGGCATAAGAGCATATTCATTCATATATCTGCAATCTCATGTTTTTTGACTAAGATAATTACATTTGTAGCATACAATATTTTTGTCCATCAATGGGGAAATTAAATCATAACTTATGTTGACAAATCCATGATTGTTTCCATATCTTCTATTTACACCATTCATGTTTCTTGCATAGTTTTTCCTTTCATTTATTTTTCAATTAATTTCCTTGTGTCCAAAATTTTTGCAAGTATAACAATGACCAAGAAATAAATTTTGATACCTGGGAGTAAGTGACCTTCTTTGTGATGTAGTCCCTTTGGGTTCATGATCTACTCTTAAGTAGTTTCCTTCATACTATTTGAAGCATCTTTGATTCCTGAAGATAGGAGGTCTTCTTGGATATTCATCTCTTTTGTAATCATTCATTCTTTCTGGTATCCTAGCCCACTTCTCATCAATTGTCTGTGTAGAGATTTCTTCAACCTTCTTGTTGGTATTTGCATCTTCTTTGTATGAAGTTTCACCCATGCATCCAATATGTGTTAAGTCTTTTGGAACTTGAGAGTTTCTTAATATCTTTCTCAGTGAGACAACTTCTTGTTCAAGTTTCTCACAATCTTATTCTTTCTTCATCATTTGGACATTCCTTACTTCTCCTATTCTTCTTTCTTCTTCGAGTAGATTTTTCAAGGAAATGGTTTATTCTCTTAGTTTCTCAAAGTATTATAATTTTTTCTTCAATATTTCAATTGTCTTTTCACAACTACCCAATTCACTTCTTAGTTTTCTATGCATGTTTTTGAGCTTGCTATTTTCAATCTCAACATGCTTCATTTTTTTAATATTCTCATCTTCTTGTTGAATCATTTATGCTTCATGATTTTCTTCTTCTTCATTGGACTCTTCATCCTCAGTACAATCTATTTCAATCCTTGGATAAGGACAATCAAATTCAACATGTCCTACTCCTTCACAATTAAAGAAAAATAACTCACCTCTATTGGCTTCTTTGAAATCTGAGATGTTGTAATTTGCTTCAACTTCTTCTGCTTCTTCCCTTGCATAAAGGTATTGTAGCTTGCCCCAAATATATTTTGTTGATGCACATGATCCCACCTTGGATTTCACAGAATCTGTCAATCCATCCAGGATGGTATCTATTGCCAATTTGTTGTTTTTTCTTGTTTCCTTCTGAGTTGCAATCTTTGGTTTCTTCAAATCCTTGTATCCTGAAGCAACTAAGAACTAAAAATCTTCTCCAAGATATTTCAAGTAAGTTTCCATTCTATTACTCCAGTATTCAAAATTTCTTCCATAAATTGGTGGAATCCCATTTGGAATTTTGTCTTCCATTTCTGCTTAGGATCTTCCTTCCAGTGGTTAAACTGTACTCAAGGTAACCCACTCTGAAACTGATTATTGATACTGAGAGGGGGGTGAATCAGTATCAAGTACAATTTTAAAACTTTTTCAACTTATAGTTCAACCAGATTATATATTCAATTATATCCAATGAGCAATGAACAATAGTATAAGAGTTACACCAATACACCACAATACACCATGCACAATATATGAAAAATAATCAATAGTTATTGTTCAAGGGAAGTAATGACTTCCAAGGGAAGCTACAACTTCCAAATATAAAGGGAGGGATAAACCTCCAAAAGGAAGATGTAATCCTCCAATATCAAGAGAGGGTTAACCTCTCCATCCTTGCCCCTTCCTTCCACCCAAGTATATATGAGAGATAATAAAACTTTACATTAAATTATCACCATCAACCAACCATCACATAGAACCTAATAATACTTCCCGAGACTTCTTCAACTTCTGCAATTCTTCACTTATTGGAATACTCTGATCCTTTAGATAATATTACTCAATGTATTCTTTGACACTCCTCCAACTTTCACCGGAATCCTCCCAGAAAAGGAGTTATAAAGATAATGGTAGACCTTATTCAATTCTGGTTTATTGAGGAGAGCGAACTTGTACAGAATGCCCCGCGCTCAATCTTTAACATAAGATTCTGAAATTAGTACACACGAAAATACATCCCGTAATATTTTCAATGCAATTGGTCTCACTTCATTTCAATTCTCTATGAAGACGTTATGATTTTTTTACCCAGAACACTTGTTTATGACTAGCTTCAGGACTAGTCAAAAACCCTATCTTCCACAGAGTGTATCTCCAAAAGTATAGTGAATAAAGAGATGGAAATTTTACCACAGATACGTATATATATCTTCTCAATAGCCTTCAAATTTCACCATTTGAATTGTTTTAGAAACAAAGTTATAGCAAAAATGATAAGATGACCTATAAATAACATACCTTAGAACACATCACCAAAAGACTTCATCCTCCCTTGAAATTCGGTCTTCTTTACTTCACATTTCTTCTAAAATTCAACTTGTATCTCCTTGTTCATTAACAAACTTGTGTGTATTTAAAATGAATGTATAATGATATGTATTTATACCCTTTATGTCACTTCTTTTTAACATTAGGGCTAACATGTAGTTTCTGCTTCAATTCACATTGTCATCTTCAAAAATTCATTTCTTCTCAATCACGAGGATCCACGTGACGTGCTACATACCACCGGAATTGGCATGAATTATACTATCCATCCATGGCTATTGTATCTACATGTGTAATTTCCTTCATGTCTATCTACTTCGATCAACTCTGGGGTCCAAAATCCAATGGCTAGGGTTGACCTCAATGACAACAACCAATCTTCCAACAAGGGCACCCATAAATCAAGGAGAATAAATATGAACAAGGAATTTAAATTCAAATAGAAGTGTGAAAAAAATAAGTGGGTTGGAAGATGATATAAATAGTTAATAAATAACTAGAGTAGTGGCTACAAGTGCAACCACTCAAATAGGAAAAGAAAAGAAGATCAAAGGGACACCTAAGAGTAAAATAGGAAATGTGGAAGTTGGGTGAGGATAATTCATTGTTTTATATTTTTTAATAAGTAATTACTTGTGCACTTGTACATATGGGTGACACATGGGTAGGTGAATAATAGGTAATTAGTAATTTAGTAAATTATATTTTTTCATGAGATGGACAAGTGGCTCAATCCACCAAACCTATAAAAGGAAATCTTGAGCTAAGAGGAAAACACTTTTTTCACCCTAATGTTGGATGGTTGTCATAATACTTAAATTTATATTAGTGGTTGTTGAAGAGTTTGGTCGATTGAAGAGTGTTTCAAAGTGGTGATTTTATTGTCAATATTAACGGCTTCATTCTTATATTTTTTGTTGGATTGATACCTTCTATGCATCCCCTTTGTAGCTCGAGGACCTTGACGAAGAAGCGTACCCATTGGATTTGGTAGGGTTGTCAACGAGTGGAAAAATCTCTAATTAGTAAGCTAGCACAAGGAGGAGAATGAGCTCAAAATAAGAATTATTGGGGAAAAAAATAGTAACAAGGAGGTGTACGAATATGTTGAATTATTTTCCATTCATAATTTTAAAATTTAATATATTCTTTATATTTCAGTGAAATTGGAATTATGAATATGCATAATTTTTTTATAATTGTATAATTTTTTAAATGAGCTTGGTTAATAACTTGAATAAAAATGCAATAATACCCTCATGTAATTTAACACGTGTCATTTTTTTGTTGGACTGTAAATCTAATGAAAACCATTGAAATCACAAACATGTAAGGTACATTTCCAACCAATTTCTTTAGATTCCATACACCATGGTTTTCACATTTGGTTGAATTAGGAATTGATGAAATCAATTAAGTTAAATCCTTTCAATTTTGCATGTAGCTGTGGACTCTTGTATGTAGCAACTATAATCCTTGTTGGGTTATAAATTAGTAAAAAATACCATGTTGAATTCTTGTCTACATGTGTGCATGGATGCATTATTTTGTACCTCTGTGGATTTATGAATTTAGTAAAAGATAATGCAATTATTTCTACTTTTATTGAGTTATAAATTTGATTAAGTGATATCTGTCATGTTCTCATATTATTGCATGTAATTTCTATCAATTTCTTTGGCTTATGAATTAAGGAAAGGCCTGATCATTTTGAAATTGAAGTTGTAAAATTTAAGCCAAATCATTTGGATTCTTATGTTCATTACATAAGTGGTCAAATCCTGGGTTTGATTTCATTAGGCATAGATTGAATCTTGGGTTTGATTATGTTATGAATAGACATAATCTTGGGTTTGATTGTGTTATTAGAAAATTAAACCCTATAATTGACTACATTTCATTATAATTGTTCATATCATGCAGTGTAATATTTATATGCAATGGCATGGCATGATGTTGATTAAAAAAATAGTTATACTTTGAATCACAACTCACTCTTGATGGTTATATCAATAACATCCCTTTTGAACAAATACAAAGTTAAAATCTATATCATAACCCTGTATTGAATGGTCATGATGATGACTTCTACAAAGTTTGGATACTCTATGATATGACTATATAATATATTATAACCCTGTATTGAATGGTCATGATGATGACTTCTACAAAGTTTGGATACTCTATGATATGACTATATAATATATTAATACTGAGTTTGGATACTCTATAATACATCATAACATCTATAAATACAGAGTGTCCACAATCTACAATGTGAAAATATATTTGATGAATACAGAGTGGATACTTTGTAATATGGCTTTAGCATCAACAACCAATACAGTTAGATACTCTATAATGTGATGGTGGTAATGATGATTGATTAATTTAATGAATACATAGTTACATATACTTTGGATCATAATCTTTTACAAACTGTATTGGTGTTCATATTGTATACTCTGAAATGTATATTTATATCTTACCATAATATAATCCTTTGATTACATAATCGTATGCCATGGTGTGTAAAGCATGTGATAGTATGATAATTTCACATGGATGCATTGATAGTATAATGATTTTATGCTTATGGTTAAACTCTAAATTGGAATATAACAATGACATGAAATGCAGCCTATAGGGTAAAAAATTACTTTCCTTTTGATGAAATTATATTTTGACATGCGGTTTATAGTGTAAATAATATTGTACATTTGACATAATCAACTTTGTAGTGTATGCAGCCTGTATTACATAACAATAAGTAGTTTTCTTGATGAAATTGTATCTTAGTTACTTCTGTATAAAATCGAAGATATTATGTTATGAACAATTGTTCTATGATTTTTTATCAAATTATAATTCGTCCAGATCTCTAATTCATAGCTATGGTGTCGATTAAATGCTTCAATACTGTAACACATTATTTTTAATAAAACAATTAATAGCTATGGTGTCGATTAAATGCTTCAATATTGTAACACATGATTTTTAATAAAATAATTAAATAGCATTGTATGCTTGTAGCGTAAATAGTATTTCTCTTATACTAGTATATAGATATTAAATAAGAAATCTGTTACATTTTTCTAGTGTTTACAATTGAAGATCTTTTTATCACAACTAATTAATACATGTTGAGTATTTGGTTCAATGTAGTATTTTATATGAAAATCATTATCATCTTGGATGGATGATTCATGAAAAGTAACCTAGTTTTAAGTTATAATCCACTTGTATTTGGAAATGTGTGAATATAATTTAATTGAACCAACTATCTCTTATTATCTATCACCAAAATTATCAGAATCAAATAATTGTATTTAAAGAATGAAATGTCCTTTATTATTAATTAAATGTCGTCACAATATGACTATTACAAGAGAATTTGATTTGATGTAGTGTAATGTACTAAGGGAGGATAATATGGGGTGCCTAGGGTGGTACCCAAGGTGATAATTAATGTAATTTGGCTATAATAATGGAATAGGTCCCCTATGTAATTAAAATAACATAATATAATAATGCGGGGTAGTTGGGATAGACCCCTAAAAATACTCATGTATACTTGTTATTGTATTTGGAGCTTTACTCTAGGAGGTTCCCCCCTTGAAGAGGCAAGTGAACATAACTCTCTAGTTTTTAATATCATTAATACCAGAGATATTTCTCAGAGTTTATCTATTTTCTCTTGTCTTCTTTGGTTTTGCACTCATATTATATTACATTCTATGCGATGTATCTTGAGTTATAGGGTTAAGTACATTAGGAATGATATTAGAGCTCTCTCATAGGCATGAAGTGGGAGAATTTTTGGTCACAAAGTGGGAATACTTTTTTCCTTTTGAATATTTTTTAGAGATGAAAGATAATGTAAACTTCCAGATCAATTTCTACAAATTTATGTGCAGAATTTGCAAGAACTATTCATACATTTTAGTTCTTTTAAAAAAAGACTCAAGTTCAAAAAAAATATTGTCCAAAATGGAGTTTAGGAAATGGAAATATTATTGATTTAAAATCAGTCATTTTTTAGGGTTTTTCTTGGTGATAAACACTAATTTCATAGATTGGATATATTTTGATAGAGTAGATATATTTCAATCATATCAATGCTAGTATATCTAGATATATTGTGGCATTTTGTAATTTTTGTCATAATAACCAATCCGATAAGTATCACAAAAGTTATAATCATTTTAGATTTTTGGCCTCAAACCCTAACTACATCAAGGAGCTCCATTGAAAATTAAGTGATTCTCTTTGAAACCCTAGTTCTATTTTTTGGGTTTTCACAAAAAATATGTGTTTTACAGGAAAATATGTTGGTCCTCGTATTGAAGAACACATAAAATAAATGAATTTATTATGGGGAAAGAAGTGGAGATTGTGGGTATGTATGAATTTAAAAGAAGAAGTGGGCATTTGGTGGACTTCGCTTCACTATAACAAGAAGAAGGATACGTTAGATGATTATTATGAAAAAATGGTTTTACACTACTACATATGACCAAATTTTCCACGGTTTTCCATTTCTATTTCCACACATATCTGTCACACTTTCCACGAAATCAAAGACTATTTTTCATGGAACTTTTTTTGTCGATATATCCACGAACCAGTTATTCGTGGAAACAACAACGAAATAAGCCCTCCACATGTCATAATCCTCAAGATAGGTTTAACTTATAAAGCGTGGCAATAGCGACGAAAATTCGTCGCAATAGGGACGAAAAACCATGCCAAAGTAAAAAAACTTACCAACAGATTACGACATAGATGCCATACGTGCGACGGAAAAGTGTGGAAAGTTGTGACGAAAAAGCGTGGAAATAGCGACACAAATGTTTGGCAGAGAAAAAATTTACGACGTAGATGTTATATGTGCGACGCAAAAGCGTGGAAAAGTACGAGGAACTTTCGTTGATATTGCCAGGCATAATAAAACCTATTCATTGCCTTGTGAAGAAAGTTCGTTGATATTATCACACTTAATAAAACAAATTCATTATCTTGCGATGAACTATCGTCGATATTGCCATGCTTCCTTTAGGTTTAAAAAAAAAAAATCTACAGGAGAAGCTGGATGTTGGGATTCGTGATTGACCCATACTAAATATTTTCATGTGTGATTGACCCTTCAAAGGTTTTCTTATGTGAGAAGGGCTTATCAAAGGGGGTTTTGGGACTTATTAGGTGTCTTTCTTAGTGGACCAAAAGGGAAACCCAAGGCACCTTGGGATGAAGGGGAAGATAAAATGCATTCCCTTGAATGAATGGTTTTAATTGAGATATTGGGGCTCTGAACTAGAGGTCAAAAAACAATTGGTAGGGGTATCCCGGGGGGACAATATGAGAGATGTGTTTTTTTTAAATCTATAACTATTCTTGTGAGAGTGGGCCAACCCTTTACTTATCCACTTCAATTCACTGACAACCATTAATCGATATTAATATACACTAGTCACAACAATTACCTTGAATATCAAATTTAACCTATTAATGTGAAGGGATAATCACAGCATGAGGTTAAAGGCATTCACACCCTTTCAACAACTATGTTTGTAGATTTTTAGATTAGGAACTTGTAGCCTTTTGGTCGAGTCATTCCCTTACCAAAAAAATGAAGGTTACTCACACTCATATGAATGAAAGAAATCAAAGTTGTTCCCATGAAACAAGTTGTAATGCTTTGAAAGAATGGTAGATCACAACAATGGAGCACTTGTTTAAACAAAGACACTTACACCTATTCAAGTAAAGGTAACTCACCCTATTCAAATGAAGGTACAAGATACCATATAAATTAAGAGAAATGGAAATGTTTAACTCGAATGGTAGTTCACACCAAATCAAGTTAGAGTGATCACAATGTTTTGAAACGAAGGGTGATCACACTACTCTAGGTGATAGTTTCTCACACCACCCTAAATGAAGGATGATTGCACTTGTTGAAGTCGGGGTACTCACATTAATTCCAAGAAATGGTAACACATACCACTATAAATGAGTCAGAATCACACATGATGAAGGGGAGATAACAAATATTTCACTTGGAGTAATGCAATTTGGTGGGAAGTAGAATAGCTAGTAGTATGTGTTATAGTCTTAATTTCCACCCTACATACCAAAAGGGAATCCAACAGAAGATGAAAGTCAAAATACATTTCTTACTCAGGATTTAGGACTTTTCTTTAGGGTCTTCATGTGGAATATAGAAGAAAACATGTGATGATAGTCATTGGTCATTTATAATGCAACAAGCGATGATCCCTGCAGCCTTCTACATTTGCAAAGTTATGAAGAGGTAAGCGAGGGATCATCTTCCACCATGATTTTATAATTATTAAGTAGTGGGGTATATTGAAAGGAATTACTTATATCCTCATTGTATGTGCAGACTGTGCTTCTTTCAATATTGATCATGTAAGTAAACAATCATTGCAGTAAAATACAGAACATAAACTATATTATTGGTGCTTAAACATAAATAATTGTAACATTCAAATGAACCAAGATAACTGTAAATGAAGCAGAACACATAGATCTAACAGATTCCACACAAAACCACAACAAAACTATATCATAAGCCGACAACACCTGACCAAAACAGTGGGCCCAACTCCTCGATCAAGGTTGCGGTGAACTAACTCCATGAAAACTCAGAAACTCAGAAGAAACTCAATTTTCATTAAATAAAATGAGATTACATAGGTTGCATTCTTGATACAGGACAAATCCTAGCTAGTTGACTGATTGGATAATCCCCTCTCTATCTCTGTTCGACCTTTTATACAATTCATGGAGCACAGAGCTTCCCAAGATTAGGGTAACATATCTTCCTAAAAATACACAAAGGCTGAACCGATTAATAGAACCTAATGTTGGACCATGGAAGAAGTCCTCTTTTGCACCTTCAACCCGCGGATTGCGCTGCATCCTTGATCGCATCATCTTTCCAGACTGTGTTTGCTCTGTTCCTACGAGATTTCAGAGATTAGTGATTCGCTTTGGTAAACCCCCAACCAATCTCTAACGTTTTTGAACTAATACACACAATGACATAATAGAGGTGCATTCTTACCCTTGTGGTTACACACACCTCCCCCAAACTTTAGTCACATGTGCGTCCTCATCTAGGCCATCGCTTTCGCAGATCTGGGTTGGAACCTTGATATTGGGCCTAAAGTTCTGCTATGTCATATGCCTTAGCCATATCTGTCCCTGGAAACTTATATCCCCTAGTAAATATTATATCCTTCCACCATTCTCTCTGGACCTTGTAATCAGGTTGATATTGATCAAGTAGCATCCAGATGATGGGAAATGAAAATCTCAAACCTAGCCATTGAACCCCACAAAGCCTCATACATGATATATACCTAGATATTCTTTCCATGGCTCTATGAAAATTGGGAGCCCCAAATGTTCCTCATTCCCTGACAGCAGGTGGTGATAAGGCCCATCTCTGGTCACAGTTTTTAAGTTCCTCTTCCCTACAATAGGTCAATTGTTTTATGCAAAGCTCAACACACCATTGCTGTGTAGTTTCCATATTCTGTGGCTAATTGGGAATCTGTCTAAAATAGTTATGTTTTTTGATGATCTGTTCAACTTGAAAGTTCTCCATTCTAACCTAAAGGGGTCTGTGTACCTAATTTTCCTCGAAATAATCAAGTGCCTTCTTCCACTTCAGCTGGGTAATGGTGTAGGAAAGAAAGGCCCTCAATTGGACATCTCCCACATAAGGAACTGGATTGAATTTTTTATCATATCTTAGCAGGTTGTTGTGCATGTACAATTCACACATGAGATGTTGTGTGAGGATGTCATAACTTTTCAAGGTCCTAAGAAACTGCATGGGGTATTTAATATTATAAACTGTCTCCTGGTGAATACATTCTAGATGGAAAAATAAATATTGTTCACGAAGGAACAATACATAGCTGAGAGAAGAGGAGCGACATGTTACTACCTACTGGGTGATATAATACATCTCATGTTTATCATCTCTTAACCTATGTATATGTGCCTCCAGCTCTGTAATATTTTCCTTTTGTTTCTTGCCCTTATTCTTCTCTTCTTCCAACTTTTCCTCATAGTCAACAATGACTCTAGCAGCCTGCTCCCTTATGTCTTTCAATGTCCTTAGGTGCACTGAAGAAGGGACAACTCCTGTCTGAAACTGGGCTACAATTTTCTTCCACTTATGTATCTTGACTTTCAACAAAACTACCTAATCTTCAGTTGTATCTGTCATTGGCTCAGCTTGAGTAGATGTTGTTACTGTGGAAGTGTGCAAAATAGGATCATTCTGAGTGGTTTTTGGTACTGTAGAGGTGTGCAAGATAAGCTCGATCTGAGTAGCTACTATATGCAACACCAACTCAGTTTGAGTAGTTGTTGTTACTCTGGGAGTATCGACAGTTTGAGTAGCTGCCGATACTGTGGGAGTATCGATAGTTTGGGTAGCTATCAAAATAGTCTCCTTGACATTTCTCCTCACTTCTTCCTTGGAAATTCTTTTGTATCTTCATGCTCGTTTCTTTAGGAGTAGCACCTACTTCTTTAGCTTAGCATTCTCAATCCTGAATTGCAGACTTTATCTAAAGGTTGTCCTATAACATTCCTGAATAGGGGTTCTTATCCTTGCACAAAATTCGACAAATTCATGTTTGAAAGGAATTTATTCAACTCATCCCCTAGGAGGAACCTCATTCTAAGCTTCATTTCTTGCAACCTCTATGCCCAGCTCTTGCTTAACTCACACTTCTCCTGGAGTAGCAACACCCAACTCTAGGTCAGGGTTTTCGGGAGCAGCATGATCTGACGTTGGTTCTTGTGTAACAACGTCAGTCATTTCTTTCTCACAAACTGGAGTAGTTGCTATGTCTTCAAAAATAGGTTTTTCAAGAACGACTTGTTCTAATGCTAGTTCTTGTGTGACAAATTCAGTCATTACCTACTCACCGATGGGAGGAGTAGTTGCACCATCTTCACAAACAAGAAATTTAGAAAGTTCTAGCATTGTTTCTTGTGTAACATCATCGATTACCTCTTGTTCATAGATTGGAGGAGTAACAACATTCCTCTCTTGCTCATCAGATGAAGGGGTATCAACATCCATCTCATGATCATCTGCGGGAATAATAGCAACGTTATTTTCTTTTTCATCTGTTGAGGGAGTAGCAACATCTCTTTCTTGTTCATCTGCTGAGGGAGTAGCAACATCTCTTTCTTGTTTAGGAAAAGAGTTTGGAGAAATAGAACCCTCTGCTTCCTCTTCTTTTGAATCCAAGTTAATGACCTGCCTCATTCCCCCAACTTCTCTAACTTCCACTGATGGTTTCCCTATTTCTTCATCTTCATCCAAGTCCTATTCCTATGTGTCAACATGCATTCTCTACCCTTATGCAATAGTTTCGGCAGCCTTTGCTAACTTGCTCAACCCTTCTCTCTCTGCTAGGGTTTTTGCTACTTTTGGGATGAGTTCTGCCAATTCCTCTTCTAAGAGTCTTATGAACTGCGTCCAACTCACAGGGATTTTATATAGCGCATGCACGACTAGTAGCTTAACAAGGCCATGATTTGTGAGGTTTTTGAGTGGTTGGCATGAGCGCTAAGATTCTCGCGCCATCCGCTGGACGTTATTACACAAAAAATAGGGCATGTTTATGCGTTGTTGGAAACATAGAGATGTGAGCAATTTGATATGATATTTGTAAGTGGTAGAGGAGCGGCCTTTGCATGTCACATAACTTATGATGAATAGTGATACCTTGGCCCATGGAGGTGGAAAAGAATTGTGTTTGTATCCTTTCCCTCTCTACTTTACTTCTTTGCCTTCATGCAGAAACAACTCTGGAAATTCCGGGAGTGGTGTTTTCCGGACAAAACATCACTGACCAGATATTGGAAACCCACTAGATACTGCAATGGTTTCCTCCATGACTCTAATTTTTAATCTGCGGACCGTGGAGGAGTGGCCATCCAAATTTTAGGCAAATTATGCTATAATGTTTGCATCGAATCCTTGTAACCTCTCAAAATACATGTCCCAACCTGCATTCTGGAAAATTTTCCATACTTCCAGATTTCGATGGACCTGTGTAGTATTTGTTGGCTCATACCTTACTAATCCACCACCCATTTTGTTCCGTCGACTGTGCCTGCTCGAGGAGTACCGATGACCAGTTCAGGAGAAACGACAAGCAAAACAATTTAGCAGAAAATGTGTTGTGGATTTTTATTTTTTTTCAAATTAAATGATGTGGTAGGTAAGTAATGATGATGATATGACAACGAATTTAATATCTTGGCATATGATTAATGGTTTGGCGGGTGTGTCCAATCCCTATGCGTACGACAATGTTGGAAATTTTTAAGTAATGATTGCGAAATCGTATGATTAAAGAGGGTAATGATGACTTTTTTGGAAACTAAAATATCCCCCAAACTTAAATTTAAGACCGCCTCTGGCACGAATGCCTATGCCATGTGTAATATTACCCAAATCCATCAAATTTGGTTGAGGACATACCTGGTGACTCACCTTTTATGGAGAAGCATCATCGCATGCATAACGTCGTCTACAGTCACGGAATATGATAGTGTCGATTCTGGCGGTAGCATCGGAAGTGGTGGCAGCTGAAATATCAGTATCCATGTTGGCAAGAGTGTAGACGAGTAACTGCAACCATAGTAGCAATGGTAGGAGTAGAGGCAACCAAAGAGTAGTGGTGACTGGAGTAGTGGCAACTAAAGAGTAGCAGTGACTGGAGTGGCAACACCTTGGAGTAAGAAAAAATGTTATAGCAGTGATTTTAAAGTAACGACACTCGGAGTAGCAGCAACCAGAGTAGTGGCAACAACAGTAACAAAATCTCGTACAACGACGATTTTGTAGTAACGACACCCAGAATAGCAGGAACCGGAGTAACAACAATAGGAGTAGCAATAGTTGCAGTAAAGAAATCTCGTCCAACAATGTTTTTGACGTAACGACATCCGAAGTATCGGCAACCGAAGTAGCAGAAAAAAGATTAGCGGTAGCTGCAGTAATGACATCTTGTACAGTGGTGATTTTGGGGTAACAACACGGGAGTAGCGGCAACAGGAGTAGCGACAATCGCAGTAACAAGATCTCATACAGCAACAATTTTGAGGTAATGGCACTGGAGTACCAAATTGGGTCCACTTGTCGATCTAGTAGTAGTTGGTGAACTAATCACACATTTTCACCATTGTCAAATTGGCGAGATGGAATTTTATCTCGATTATGTGAATATTTAGGCTTACTTTGAGTTCAATGACACAGTAGATGACAAATATCCATACCTAGTACTATAATGGATTGACTGGGAATTTGATAATGATATCATTTGTTAAGAAGGGTTATTGGATGGTATATCCATTAGATCTAATGTAGGGAAATACATTTGTTAAATAGATAGAATAAGTATTGGATGACTAGGAGAGTTTGTTGGATCATGTTGTCATTGATGCCAATGGTTTGATTGATTGATGTCAAGTGATTGATTGATGTCAAAGGATTGATTGATTAATGATTGATGTAATATAATATGTATTTTCCTTGATGAGAATGCATATATGAAGATGGATCAATGAGTTGTCATTGATATGATGAAGATGGATCAATGAGTTGTCATTGATACATGATGAAGATGGATCGATGTGGTTTCATTGGTATATGATGCATTGTTGGAAAAATGTATAGATGAATCATTATTGTCTTATCATCATTGATAAGGTTCACAAATGGATGAACTCCAAAGTGGTCCCCTTATGGTGAAATCCCTCACGGGAAGACGCTTTGCAGATTGAGTTATCCTAGAAGAATGGTTGGAGGACCCTTTCTCTCATTTTTCTTATCATGATTGATAAGGTGCACAAATGGATGAACTCCAAAGTGGTCCCCTTATGGTGAAGGCCCTCATGAGAAGACGCTTTACAGATTTAGTTATCCTAGAAGAATGGTTGGAGGACCCATGCTTGTATGTGGAATAATGAGATGAAGATCAAGGAAATTCTTGGTGAAACTATCCTAGATGGATAGTGTTTGTCATGCCATTTTTGGTGGTATGTGGAATGTCACATAACTCCTCATGGTTTGAGAGTTATGGACTTACAAATATGAAGGACCCCCACATGAAATCTTGAAGCCCCCAAGGTCAAAGAAGTCAAAGTGACCTAAAAGAAGAAATCATTAATTAAATGATAAAGTAAAGTGAAAAAGTCAAGGTGGATTATTTAAATAATAAAGAGAAGTGACAAAATCAAGAAATGATAAAGTAAGGTGACAAAATCAAGAAGGAATATTTAAATGATAAAGTAT